>JARYHS010013630.1:111265821-111385806 GCA_031002005.1 Vandiemenella viatica
TGGAAAAGTGAACAGGCACAATGTGCGCATTTGGGGGAACTAAAAACCCCATGCTTAAGTGCAGCACGTTCGTGACTCTCCCGAAGTGAATGTGTTTTGCGCGATCTCATGAAAGAAACTTTATGGGCCTTTTTTCTTTAATGAGGTGATGATCAAAGGGAAAATCTATCTGCAAATGTTGCAGAATAGGCTCATGACACTTCTGGAAACTGACAGTGAAGATTTCATTTCCCAGCAGGACGGTGCTTCTCCCCATTTTTCTCTAGTTGTCTGTAATTTCCTAAATATCAGGATTCCAAACAGATGGATTGGTCGTACTGGGGGTGCTGATCGTCAGCTGATGTCATGGCCTCCTCGTTCCCCTGACGTAACCCCCTGCGACTTCTTTGTTTGGGGTTTCGTAAAAGACACAGTGTTTGTGCCACCAGTACCAGTTGTTCTGCCAGACCAGCGAGTTCGCATCACCAATGTATCCACTCTGTAAGACCTTAGGCCTAGACCGGGGTTACAGTATAGCCTAAGTGCCACACTCTTGACGTGGACTCACAGTTCTCTATAAAACTTTTTTTTTTTTTGCTGTCGTCAGTCTTTAGACTGGTTTGATGCAATCCTCCATCCCTTCCTATCCTGTGCTAACCTCTTCATTTCTACATACCCCTTACAACCAACGTCCTCAATTATCTGCTTCATATATTCTAATCTCTGTCTACCTCTACAGTTCTTACCTTCAACTGTTCCCTCCACTAACAAATTAACCAATCCAGCATGTCTCAAAATATGACCTACCAGCCTGTCTCTTCTTCCTGTAAGCTTCTTCCATAAACTTCTTTTCTCACCCATCATTTCCAAAACTCGTTCATTTCTTACTTTGTCTGTCCACCTAATTTTCAGCATTCTTCTGTAGCACCACATTTCAAATGCTTCAAGTTTCTTTCTTTCCGGTATTCCAAAAGTCCATGTTTCGCTACCGTAAAGTGCTGTGCTCCACACATAGAGTTTTAAGAAATTCTTTCTAATTCCTAGATCAATATTTGAAACTAAAAGGTTTCTCTTTTTCATGAAGGCTCTTTTTGCTAGTGCTATTCTGCTTTTAACATCATTCCTGCTTCGGCCATCGGTTGTAATTTTGCTTCCCAAGTAACAGAACTCACTCACTTCTCCTATTGCATCAGATCCTATTTTTATATTTAATCTGCTAGTATTGGTGTCATATCTGCTACATTTCATCACTTTTGTTTTACTTTGATTTATATTCAGTCCAAAATCTTCCTTCAGTATTTCGTTCATGCCATTCAATAACTTCTCAATATCCTCAGCCCTCTCTGCTAATAAGACAATGTCGTCAGCAAATCGTAGCATACTGATTTTTTCTCCCTGAAAACTTATGCCACATGGAAATTTTTCTTTGACTTTCTTCATTGCTTCTTCTACATACAAGTTGAATATTAACGGGGATAGACTACAACCTTGTCTCACACCCTTTTTAACTGATGCATGTCTCTCGTGATTCTCTACTTTTATTACAGCCACTTGATTCTTATATAGTTTATAGAGTATTCTTCTATCTCGATACTTTAGACCTGACTTCTTTAAAATTTTGAACATCTTGTCCCACCTAACATTATCAAAAGCTTTTTCTAAATCGACAAATGCCATAAAAGTATCTTTGTTTTTCTTGATCCGCCCTTCAAGTATTAATCTCAAAGACAGAATTGCTTCCCTTGTACCGCGATTTTTCCTAAACCCAAACTGATCTTCACCTACTATCTCTTCTACTACCCTTTCCATCCTTCTGTATATTATTCTGGTCAGTAATTTTGAAGCATGTGATGTTAGACTAATGGTGCGATAATTCTCACATTTGTCGGCTTGTGCTTTCTTTGGAAGTGTGAAGATGATATTTTTATTAAAATCAGTTGGAATTTCTCCTTTTCATAACTTTTTGATATCAGCTTGAATAATCTTTCGATTCCTTCCTCTCCTAGAGATTTAAGAAGTTCTGCAGGGATCTCATCAATTCCAACTGCCTTATTTGCTTTCAAGTCATTCAGAGCTTTATTAAATTCTGTCCTCAAAACAGGATCTCCTAAGTCATCAATGTCGACATCGCCTTCCTTTTCCAATACACTATTGTTCAAGTCGTCTCCATCATACAGTTTCTCAATGTATTCCTTCCATCGGTTAGCTCTATCTTCTGAGCATAAAAGAGGTTTCCCATCGGCAGTTTTAATGTTCATACCTCTTTTCTTCATTTCTCCAAAATTCTGTTTGATCTTTCTATATGCAACATCTACTTTTCCTATGACCATTTCCTTTTCTACTTCTTCACACTTTTCTTGTAGCCATTTTTCTTTTGCTATTTTGCATTTCCTATTTATTTGATTTCTAAATTGCCTGTACTGCTCTCTTCCTGCTTCATCCTGAGCATGTTTGTACCTTCTTCTCTGATCCATCAGCTGCAAAATTTCTTCTGTGATCCAAGGTTTTCGGGCAGCTTGTTCCCTAAAGCCTAAGGTTTCTTTGCCAGCTTTCATTATTTCGGTCTTTAATGCATTCCATTCGTCCTCGGTTGAGCTCCTTTCACAGTTAATTCTTAGACCTAAGTCTACCATTTCTGCAAATTTTTCTCTTGTGCTAGATTGTTTCAGTTTATTCACTTCCAGTCTGTTCTGCTTATACTGCTTTCTTATTCGCTTGAATTTCAGCCTGCACTTCATTACTATCAAATTATGGTCCGAGTCTATGTCTGCTCCTGGGTACGCTTTACAGTCTAGTACTTGATTCCTGAATCTCTGTTTGACCATGATATAATCTAGCTGATATCTGCCTGTATCCCCAGGACGTTTCCAGGTGTATATTCTTTTTGCATGGTTCTTAAACAGTGTGTTCGCCACTACTAGCTTATATCTTTTACAAAATTCTAACAACCTGCTTCCTCGCTCATTTCTTTCTCCTAGACCAAAACTTCCTATAGTATTCCCCTCTTTTCCTTCTCCCACTATTGCATTCCAATCGCCCATGATTATTAGATTTTCCTCCCCTTTCACATATTGGATTAATTCTTCAATTTCAGCGTATATTTTTTCTATTTCTTCGTCATATTCCTGTGACGTTGGCATATATACTTGTACTAATGTGGTTGGGACGGGCTTAGTTTCTAAACTCATCAAAATAATCCTGTCACTAAATTGTTCATAATAACTCACCCGTTTCCCTACTTTCTTGTTCATTATAAATCCTACACCAGTGACTCCATTTACAGCTTGTGTGCTAATTATTCTGTGTTCCCCAGACCAGAAATCCTGTGCGTCCTTCCATTTAACCTCACTAATCCCAACAACATCTAACTTAAGTTTTTCCATCTCCCTTTTTAAGTTTTCTAACCTACCTGACCTATTCAGACTTCCAACATTCCACGCTCCGACTCGTAGAATGTTTCTATCCATTCTGATGACTCCTCCCTGAGCAGTCCCCACCCGGAGATCCGATTGGGGGACTATTTTACCTCCGGAATATTTTACCCAGGAAGAAGCCATCATGATATATGTAATTTGAGAGGATTACATGTCCTCGGGATACCCTTTGGGTCTTTAATGCAGTGGTTTCCCGTTGCCTTCTGCATCCCCATGCCGTTGATCATTTCTGATTCATCCGCCTTTAGGGGCCGTTTCCAACCCCAAGGGCAAGAGGGTGCCCTGAACCGCTCCCCGCTCTTCCGCCCTCCTTTCGGAGGCCGTTGGCAAGCAGTGGGTGACTCCTTATAGCGGGAATCTTTCAGTCGCCAGAGCCTCGTCCGTGCAAACAGGGTGCACCACGTGAAGGAGAGGTTGACATTTGGTTGGAAAAGACTAGTATAGTCTCTCCCAAACCCTTACACCCCCTATAAAACTTACGGAATAATTTTGAATTGACCATGTAGCTTTGATAGTTCAACTCGAATGCTTCAGGTCGCCACAATATTTGTTGACCCACAAATATTGAAAAGGGTTACTATTTAGCTACGAAATGACAACAGTTCAATTTTCAAAACTCTTCCAATTTATTCAAATAAAACCAAAAGTTCAAAAAGCATTCTCAAAGTTGAATTGGCGAATCGAATACTCTTTTCCAAAAATTACAGATTGTGGAGAGAAATCTAAGCGACCAAAACCCCTTTAGCAAATTTACAAGTTCTTAACAGTCATTGAAGTTGCAATATAACACGACACGATGTTACGAAGTGTTAAAAGTAACGCTAATGCCCAAGTGTTAAGATGGTGCAATAGGTAGTAAAGGGAAGCCAACAGTGAACGCGTGTGAGGCTAGGGTTGCATCAGACAGAGGGCTGCGTGGCGCGTGGGTGACGAAATCCGAGCGTAAGCTTCCAGAAGGTCGCGTAGGGCAGCGGAGCGCGTCACGGGCAGCTATAAAAAAAGAGCTCGCCGCAGCGGAGGGGAAGTCTTCGGTCTCCGAGAGTCGGCAAGTGAGCCAGCCAGTAACAACGCAGCGGAGAAGACAACGTGTACTTCTGTTACCGTAGTCGCCGTTGTAGTATTTCAGCTTCGCTCAGAGTCTATGGATCTTTGGCTGAGGGAATTGCTGTTAGTTGATTCAGACGGAAAGGTATTTTCCTATCAGTCCTTCTTGGAGTGCCTGTGGTTTGTAAACTTCTTTCATCGACGTTTTGGGTGGACCGACACGACTATAGAAGACGTTGTTGAAATGTTGATGTTGGGTCAGAGCCCCTTGGAATAGGTACCTCCATGACGGATCATCCGATAGAAGGACCCGAGCTCGTTACTCCACAGGGGAATTATGTATCCTTTAGGTTTCTCATACTGTTAGCCTTGTGGTACCAGTATAGCCTGGCTACCGGAGAGTTTCCAGAGGAATGATGTTTCCAGAATCTGACGATTCTGATGAGGAATAGGTATTTCTCGTAATTTCTGGATATTTCCTTAGGGAGATTGTCGGCTTCGTGAGTCACAAGTGTGTTTCTCATAACCTCTTGTATACTTCAATTTATTTCTCCTGAACTTTTCCTATCCCGAGTTCCCGAATTGTAAAAATCGATACCCACTAGTTTCAGTTTTGGAGTCTTTCCAGCTCTGTTGCACAACAGGACGCAACAACGATCCAACATGGCGAGTTACAACCAGCGCGACGAAAGACAGACCGAAACAGACCACAGGCAGGAACAGACAAACCATAATGGCGGCGGGGTCTTTTTATAGAAACCATAAAAACCAGTTACGTCAGCAACTGTATCACATCTTTTTGCTTCCGCGTAGCTCAAAGTATGTGTAATTTATTTGACGATCCCGACTATCAAAAATGTTCAAACTTTGACAGTATCTGGACTTATCTACTAGAAGTCTGACGGCAGTCTCATGAGAAATTTAGAGTAATTAGTTTTAAAGTTTTAGCTGTTTAAGACTCCGCGTAGTGACACATTCTAATTTGGGGAAAATCCCTAAGTGTTCTGGAATTTTACGCGCGTGCACAACAATCCGTGACCATCTATTTTTCAAAAACTTAATTACCGGACAAATGCTAAAACTTTTTATGGAAACCCATATATGTACGAAATTGTCTTAATCAGGGCTATCAACTGGTGTAATTTTTAAATTAATATCTCTTTTAGATAAAAAGCTTAATTTTTTCTCTTAATTAAAATTGCTAATTAAATTTGGCCGAATTACTTAATTTTACTACCAAAATATCGGGGATAGTGCTGACTACAGCTGGTGATAAAAGTCGGTTGTAGCTTTACACGATTTAAAGATATTGCAAATCTTAGAATTTCTACTTTTATGATCGCGTGTTTCAAAACTTGAACAAAGCGGAATATCTCTTAAACCAAACGTTTCCCGATGTGATAATTACACTTTAAAATGATTTATATGGTGAATTATAACTGTGAGCAAGATTACAGGAAAATTCCTTAAAGTTAATAACTATTCTTCTCGAAATTTCTAAGTCCACCTAAGCAAAACTAGAATTTGCCAAAATTCTAAGGTACTTACAACTCTCATTGACAGAGACATGCTGCATCAGGTATGGGAAGAACGCGATTATAGACTTGATGTGTGCAGAGTCACTAAAGGTGCACATATTGTGTAGACACGCAAAAAAACATTCGCAGTTTGTTTATATCTGTGTAATCTTGTAAGTGTATGTAAAATAATAAATCTGTAGTAATTTTCTAAAATCACTTCAATCATTTTGATTGGCCCTGTACAATAATTGAATAACAACATTGTTCGAAAAATGGGTAGTTCTGTACAAGTCATTATGTGAGAAATACGAATTACCTACCTGCTTATGTTTCTTGCAGCAGGTTTCATCACAGATAAAAAAAATAAAAAAACTGTAATCCACACCCAAAATGATATGTAAGGAAGAAGTATCGGCACACGAATGTTTTTAAACATTCAGCATTGAATGACACCATGAACCAAAGACAATTGAAAGAATAAATGAGACATTAATTCCTGTGGGAATTTTTTTTGAGTTATCTAAAGGATTTGACTGTGTAGATCATAAAATTACTGATACAGAAACTTAAGTATTATGGTATAGATGGCATTGTTAATAAATGGCTTAGTTCTTACCTTCTAAATAGAAAACAGGAAGTGTCAATGGAGAATTTTAAGGCTGCCTTAAGAGGTCCACTGTTTTCCGAGTGGAAATTAATCAGATGTGGAGTACCTCAGGGTTCTATATTGGGGCCACTATTGTTTTTAATATATATAAATAATCTACCCTGCGTTTCATCTAAAAACTCAAAATTTGTCCAATTTGCAGATGACACAAACATAGGAATTAAAAACAGTCCAGATTTATCTACAGAATATATTTCAAATTATGTCTTTGAACTGATTAATAAATGGTTTACAGCTAATGGCTTGTCTTTAAACTTCGATAAAACTCAGTATATGCAATTCAGTACATCACACAGATTAACACCTGATATAGACATCAAATTTGCAGGCCAGTCCATTCAAGACGTAGAGAGTGTGAAATTTCTAGGTTTGTATATTGATCATAAGTTAAATTGGAAAGTACATGTTTCTGACTTACTAAAGCGATTGGGAGCAGCCACGTTTGCAATTCGTACAATTTCAGCTTTAGGTGATCTCCGTACGAGGCAGCTAGTTTATTTTGCTTATTTTCACTCCTTATTGTCATATGGAATAATATTCTGTGGCAATTCTACCCATGGAGACAAAGTGTTCAGAGCCCAAAAGTGTGTAATAAGAATTATGTGTGGGGGTTAGCAATAGAACTGTAGAGAGCTGTTCAAGAAGTTAGGGATTTTAACATTAGCATCTGAGTATATATACACATTAATGTCCTTTGTAGTCACAAATTATACTTGTTTTTGAAACAAATAGTAAAATACACAATTATGGCACTAGAAGTAAAAATGATCTTCACAAGACTTACAAGTCATTGTCATTTGTTCAAAAAGGGGTCCGATATTCAGGGATACATAACTTCAATATGCTCCCAACACATATTAAATGTCTAGTAGATGATAAGAATAAATTCAGGCAAAAATTGAAAGAGTTTTTAATTGACAACTCCTTCTACTCTGTCGAAGAATTTATTTCTAAGGTATCTAAAAAATAACTGCCAGTATCTTGTGTAAATAGAGTTCACATTATTAATTTACCATGTATGCTATGACTGTACATCTTCTGGTGTATGTATTTATTTTGCTACGCAATTGTTTACGGTACCATGTATGCTATCACTGTACATCTTGTGGTGTATGTATTATTTTGTTATGGATTTTTTTTTAATGTACCATATATGCTATGACAGTACATCTTCTGGTGTATGTATTATTTTGTAATGGAAGTGTTTAATGCACCATGTATACTATGACTGTACATCTAGTGGTGTACTTATTATTTTGTTATGCAACTGTTTATCTGTAAATTGACAACTTTCCACATCCCACAGAGCCAGTCTCTTATATTGGGATCAATGGAAAATGAATGTATTGTATTGTATTTACTGCCTAGTACTTTAATAGTCCAACACAGTAGCCAATACAGGAAGTTGTGCTTAGGCTGAAATCTGGACCACAATGACAACTGACAGAAGAAAGCTCAATATTCACAAAGTTGTGGTAAAGTTGAAATGAAGCCTGAACCAGAGTGAAAACTAACACTACATATTATTGTAATTTGCTTCATTGTAAGCGGCATGCTGCAATGTGAAATGCATTTGATTATTAACATGGTGGATATTTCAACGATTTGTCTTTGGTGCATAATGTACATTAAAAAACATTTGTGTGCTATAAATTCTTCCTTACATGCCATATCTATGCAGAATGCAGAATTTTATTGAAGAATAAGCCCAAGAGATAACTAGAAGAAACAGGTAGGTATTTCTTGCTTAATAACTTTTACAGAAATTCCAATCTTTTTGAAGGATTTTACTAGATTAGTATATACTTAATGGTTATAACCTGCAGTTATTGTTAAATATTATGATGCAAGGAACTTGTGTACAAATTTTCATACAAAAAGGACAATTCCTTCTAAAGTGATTTGTACTACCGTGGATTCTATGATATCCAAGCTACTGGAATTTGATAAATTTTATGGTCGATTCATATGTATCTCGATGAGACAAATCGAAAGTAAGGAATAAATTTTTTTGACGTCTAACTTAGTTCTCGAGATATCGTATGTCAAAACTGAGGTAGTTACATTGAAAAGAGCCCTGGAAAAATTTTGCCAACACCATACTTGATGGTGAATTCTTCTGTAACTCGAAGAGACAAACTGACAGTAAATACTATTTTTTTTATACCTCTCTTAGTTCGAGATACGGCATCTCAAAATTGAGGAGTGTAGGTTGACATGCTACCTGGGCCAGAAAAAAATTTGCATGACTCACCTCAAACTACATGGTAAACATGCACAATAGGTGTTTTGTTTTCTTTCTAGTTGTTGTAGTTTTGTTGAATAAAAGCACAAGGAACTATACCTATAAATTATTTTTAACATTTGCTATCTCGAGAACTGAGCGAGATATCAAAAAAATTTAGTTTTTACTTTCAATTTGTTTCATCGAGATGTATAAGAATCAACCATTAAATTAATCAAATTTCAGTGGCTAGGATATCGAAGTATTGGCATATTATGGAACAATACTTAAATATTTTGTGTAAAAGCTGTAGTGGACATAGTTAACTGTTTACACTGTTGTTAATAATAAAAGAAATTGAGAAAAAGTAATCTACAACAGTACAATGGCTAATTTCTAATGCTTTATGACATTATGTCTATGCTAATAATCAAGGCCAGGAAGTCCCCAAACCGCTAAACACATGCCACCAGTAGGCTAAATCATACAGACTCATTTCAACTAAAGAATAAAATCTTCCAGAGATCGCGATTCCACTACATTAATTCCTACTGATTAATGAGACCATGATGCTGTGGTAGTAAAGCGGAAGAGGTGTATTTTCAAGCAGTAATTAGGTTGCAGTACACTGTTAATCAGCATGATACTGTTAAAATTATTTTTGAAAGTTGGCTCTAGCGTAATCACTGGGACTCATAAAGCAATTGTACTTATTGTCTGAAAATTATTACACACTTTTGATAGATTATATTGGTTAATATATGTTGTTTTTAGAGTTGTAAAATATAGACATACCTCACAATCTTCACTCAAAAAGTGCTGTAACGTTACGCCGTGAGCGACTGGGAGAAGCCTTATAGCGAAGTATAATGATCATGCGCACATTCTCTGAATGATATTAATTGAAAATATACAATACAATACATTCATTTTCCATTGATCCCAATATAAGAGACTGGCTCTGTGGGATGTGGAAAGTTGTCAATTTACAGATAAACAGTTGCATAACAAAATAATAAGTACACCACTAGATGTACAGTCATAGTATACATGGTGCATTAAACACTTCCATTACAAAATAATACATACACCAGAAGATGTACTGTCATAGCATATATGGTACATTAAAAAAAAAATCCATAACAAAATAATACATACACCACAAGATGTACAGTGATAGCATACATGGTACCGTAAACAATTGCGTAGCAAAATAAATACATACACCAGGAGATGTACAGTCATAGCATACATGGTAAATTAATTATGTGAACTATATTTACACAAGATACTGGCAGTTATTTTTAAGAGACCTTAGAAATAAATTCTTCGACAGAGTAGAAGGAGTTGTCAATTAAAAACTCTTTCAATTTTTTCCTGAATTTATTCTTATCATCTACTAGACATTTAATATGTGTTGGGAGCATATTGAAGATATGTATCCCTGAATATCGGACCCCTTTTTGAACAAATGACAATGACTTGTAAGTCTTGTGAAGGTCATTTTTACTTCTAGTGCCGTAATTGTGTATTTTACTATTTGTTTCAAACAAAGTATAATTTGTGACTACAAAGGACATTAATGTGTATATATATTCAGATGCTAATGTTAAAATCCCTAACTTCTTGAACAGCTCTCTACATGAAGTTCTATTGCTAACCCCACACATTATTCTTATTACACGCTTTTGGGCTCTGAACACTTTATCTCTATGGGTAGAATTGCCACAGAATATTATTCCATATGACAATAAGGAGTGAAAATAAGCAAAATAAACTAGCTGCCTCATACGGAGATCACCTAAAGCTGAAATTGTACGAATTGCAAACGTGGCTGCTCCCAATCACTTTAGTAAGTCAGAAACATGTACTTTCCAATTTAAATTATGATCAATACACAAACCTAGAAATTTCACACTATCTACCTCTTGAATGGACTGGCCTGCAAATTTTATGTCTATGTCAGGTGTTAGTCTGTGTGATGTACTGAATTGCATATACTGAGTTTTATCAAAGTTTAAAGACAAGCCATTAGCTGTAAACCATTTATTAATCAGTTCAAAGACATAATTTGAAATATATTCTGTAGATAAATCTGGAGTGTTTTTAATTCCTATGTTTGTGTCATCTGCAAATTGGACAAATTTTGAGATTTTAGATGAAACACAGGGTAGATCATTTATATATATTAAAAACAATAGTGGCCCCAATATAGAACCCTGAGGTACTCCACATCTGATTAATTTCCACTCAGAAAACAGTGGACCTCTTAAGGCAGCCTTAAAATTCTCCATTGACACTTTCTGTTTTCTATTTAGAAGGTAAGAACTAAGCCATTTATTAACAATGCCATCTATACCATAATACTTAAGTTTCTGTATCAGAATTTTATGATCTACACAGTCAAATGCTTTAGATAAGTCAAAAAAAATTCCCACAGGAATTAATTTATCATTTATTCCTTCTAAAATATTGTCAGTGATTGCAAATATAGCTTGTTCTGTTGAATGACCCTTTTGAAAACCAAATTGTGATTTAGTTAGAATATTATTATTTTTTAGATGTTCATAAACTCTATTGTACATTGCTTTCTCAAAAACTTTGGAGAAGGCTGTTAGTAATGAAATTGGTCGGTAATTCGATACGGCTGCCTTATCTCCCTTTTTATAGAGTGGTTTAACTACAGCATACTTAAGCCTTTCTGGAGAAGTCCCCTCAAGTAGAGATATATTGAATAGATAACTTAGTATATTACTTAATTCTGTGGAGCACAATTTAATTAATCTGCTGGAAATCCCATCATAACCACTTGAGTATTTGCTCTTAAGGGATTTGATAATTTTTCTTATTTCTTCTGGAGTAGCTAATTTTATAGACATAGAGTTAAATTTTTCTTGGAAGCCTTTTTTGACAAAATCCATACTGTGTGTCACTGAGCTATTAGCAGTCGACTTATCAGCAACAGATAAAAAATGTTTATTAAAATTATCAGCAATTGAGAAATTAGATTCTACTGAATTTTCTTTGACAAAAATATCATTACTTGTTTGATTACTCTTTCCTGTTTCCTTTTTTACAATGTCACATATTGTTTTAATTTTATTTTCAGAATCATGAATTTTATGTTTGTAGTACATACTTTTAGATTCTTTAATAACCTTTTTCAGTATTTTGCAGTACTGTTTGTAATGTGTTTTAACATTAGCATTCTCACTGTTCCTAGAGGCAATATACAACTTCCTTTTATTAATGCATCACAACCACAAAAACATAAATATGGAACTATCATTAGTGGCACCTGTGGATAGGTTGAAATGTAGCCAAAATGGACATAGATGCTTCCTGTTGCAGCTTAATGGACTTGAAATATTGTTTTTATTATAAGGCATTGTTGGTCATTGATGCATTATGCCATACGAAATATTAGTATCACTGGAGGTTGCATATGATAACAGATGGCGTCCTCTCATTGCTCAGTGTGAAAGTCAGAGCACTGTTTTGTGTGTGTGTGTGAAGTTTGTGCATTATACACAGTCCAGATGGGTGTAATAGAAACATATTCTTAAATAATATATGTTGAAGGAGCGTTTGCAGTATCATTATACATCGCTATATGCCTACTGCCAGTCATTTGCCGCATAACATTATGGCATTTTTTGAGTGAAGTTTGTGAGGTATATACTATATATTTTACAGCTCTAATAGCAACATTTATTAAATAGTATCACACAACGAAAGAGTGAAACAGTTTTCAGACCAAACCAACAATTCCTTTATGAGTCCCACTGATTGTGTAGCAAGCGGAAAGTATTCTAGTGCTGTATTGGGGGTAGTTTACATTGTGGTACATGATATCGCAACGTCACATAGTGCTAACTGAAAGCAGGTTAGATAAGTGACAACTGAATTCCTTGTGCCATCTGCTGTAACAAGATGTTTCAGTTGTAATTCTGGTCAAGGCTGCATTTCAACTTAACCACAAACTCTCTTAATATTGCCACTACAAAAGCGAAGCTTCAGTCACATTCGCATCGATACAACGATTCTGTCCCAAGTTACTGACGTCATGTATCGCGACATAAACTTGATCCGTTTGTTGCATTTGACCAATGCAGTATTATAACACCAATTCCCAGCGGAATCGCCATCTCCAGTAACCCCAAAATTTTGACAACGCTTTCGAAATTCAGAGCTACTATCACATTGAAATCCCCTTAGTGGAAAAAAGTCTAACAGTAGAAAGATAAAGTAAACATTCTACAAGAATTCTCTGCTTTAATTAACAGATGATAACTACAAACCTGGCCGCCTTCATCCGCAGCCAAAGTATTCTTTTCCAGTCGTTCTACCGACAGAAGTGTATGAAGAACTTCACTAGCATCCTTTTCCGCTGCATCTGACACTTCCATTACTTTATCAAACGATCTAAATATTTATAAATCCTACACAAAATGGAAATTCAAAGATAGTTTAAACAGTAGCTAAAAGTATACATATTAGAAATAAATAAAACAAGATAACAAAAGTTAATAGAATAAAATCATCGCTTGATATTTGGAGTTGTGTTAAACTTTTCGATACATGCATCGGTAGCTTTAAAGAAACGGCGTTAATATGAATGTAACAACAAAATGTGAAAACAAGCAAGCAAACATTTTGCTCTTAAATATCCGCCAATTCGTTCAATAATGAACCTTATAGCAAACCAAACAGCTTAAAGTGGCAAAACTCATTCAAAGGCAAACAATTTTAGTCTTTATGTCTTCACACAAAGAATGACATTTTTTAAGTATAGTTGACAGGTAACTGACCTGCGAAAGTCTTTTATTAGCAAGCAGAGAACAATAACACGTTCATCCGTTTATGCACCAAACAAATATTTCCTTTCAAATCGCATAAAAATTAAAATCACTGCAATATACGGTGTAACGCCAACATGGCGATAAAGGGCACAACCGACTGCAGCGTTTCGGCTTCCATGGTACCTTGCACTGCATACAAGACGGCAGAGAATATATCTTATATCTTTAAACGAGCAATTCTTGTATATATATATATATATAGATAATGTTTTGACTTTTAAGATTACCTAAATAGTTGTCTTCCCTACAAAAAAGCTAGTTTCCAAAATACGGACAATTTTTTCACTTGATATCTCAAAAACGGCACTAGCGCCATCTCGTAGATAATTCAGGTACCAGAAATCCTAAAAATAGATTCTCTCTGATTTCAAAGAATATTTAAACGAATAGTTCTTGTATACTGGCTGAAAGTACATTTCCATCATATAGACATAGTGCTTTTGGTGGATTCTTTTTCTGGTCCGGACCGGATCTAATCCTAACCTCTTCACTTGAGGTATCAGAAAAATAAATTCTTTATTTTCGATTTGTCTCGACGAGTTTCATACGAATTCATCATCAAACTTGGCTGTGGCGAAATTTATCTTCTGGTCCAGGTCACATTTCAACCAACCACGTCAATTTTGCGATATGATATCTCGAGAACTAAGCGAGATATATACATAAAAAGAATATTTTGTACTTTCAATTTTTCTCGTCGAGTTACATAAGAATCCATCATCAAGGGTTTTCGTAGAATGCCCTGAATTAACACAAATCTCGCATCATTAATTAATCCCTGACTGGCATTAAGACTTCTGTTTAACATAATAACAGCACTTTTCTTTGAAAGCAATTTATGAGGCGGTCTCGCAAATGGATCTAGCGATTTGGTTGAAATTTCATACGTAAATAACGTTTTGCTTTTCAAGTTTTTAACACGATTAAAAAAAAGAGTAATGTTTTTATTTGGTTTCTCGAAAACGGCTCTAACCTCATTACGTAGAAGGTTCAGGTACCAGTAAGCCTACTGATGTTAGTTAAGCTTCTCTTTGGCTAAATGTGCACATCAAAACGCCTAGGAAGCCTTCAAGCCTTTTACTTTAATCAAACTTTACTCGAAATCTTGGATATTGAACAGACATTGAAAGATACCGAGCGAAGATCGGTCACCCTGGTACTTTATGTTATGTTAAAATTCGATTAAACCTGAATTTTAATCCAGTATAACTTACCTTCTATAAATCTACTATATTGCTCAAATAGCAAAATAACGTCATAAGTGCTGTCGCGTCCTGGTATTTCTTAATGTGGCATCAGAGAGCCACGAATGAAAAATAAATAAATAAATAAATAAAAACCAAAGGCTACGAAGTTTCCTGATGGCCGAGACGTTTTACTTGTTAGTTGAATTGGGGCAGCAATACTTGCCTATAACTTTAAGGTGGTTATCCACATTTCGAGATGATTTAAAAGATACACTGAAGAGCCAAAGAAACTGGTAAACCTGCCTAATATCGTGTAGGGCCACAGCGAACACACAGAAGTGCCGCAACACGAAGTGGCATGGACTCGACTAAGTAGTGCTGTAGGGAATTGACACTATGCATCCTGCAGGGTTGTCCATAAATCCGTAAGAGTACGAGTGGGTGGAGATCTCTTATGAATGGCAATTTGCAAGGCATCCCAGATATGCTCAATAATGTTCATGTCTGGGAAGTTTGATGACCAGCGGAGGTGTTTAAAATCACAAGAGTGTTCCTGGAGCCACTCTGTAGCAATTCTGGACGTATGGGGTGTCGCATTGGCCTGCTGTAATTGCCCAATTCCGTCGGAATGCACAATGAACATCAATGGATGGAGGTGAATAGCCAGGATGCGTACATACGTGTCACCTGTCTCTAGAGTCGTATCTAGACGTATCAGGGATCCCATGTCACTCCAACTGCACACGCCCCACACCCTTACAGAGGCTCCACCAGCTGACATGCAGGGTCCATGAATTCATGAGGTTGTCTCCATACCCGCACACATCGATCCGCTCAATGCAATTGGAAATGAGACTCGTCAGACCAGGCAACATGATTCCAATCGTCAACAGACTAATGTCGTTGTTGACGGTAGTCTTGTGTAGTTCGCGAACGAACTAGTTCGGAAGAGCGCTCCCACAGGCGAACTACGCGAACTAGTTCCCAGATCTCTCGCTCCTTAGTTCGTTAGTTTGTTCGATCCTTTCCCGAAGACCAACTTTTGTTTTAGTTTATTATCTAAAAGGAAACACAGTTCCTTGTGGACACATTTCACTGAAGACACAGATATAAAAATAAAAGAAAAATAAATTGCTCAACATTAATAATTATTGCAGAAGTCACAAACGGAAATTTAACGTGGAATGTGAAAATAAAATATACTTTGATCCCATTAACAATCAAAAGACAACCATCGATAACCACAACTACCATAACAAACAAGAGAGCGAGTGCAGTAGCGCTAGCAAAGCGAGCGAGCGAACTGTCTTGGAGGACCTAGTTCGCGAACTAAACAGACCACTCCCGGTCGTGAACTAAAGAGAGCGGTACCGTTCGCGAACTAAACAGAGCGCTCCCGGTCGCGAACTATAGAGAGCGGTACCGTTAGCGAACTAAACTGAGCGGTACCGTTCGCTAACTAAATTGAGCGCTACCGTTCGCGAACTAGCACCATTCGCCTCTAGGGTTTCCAATATTTTTTCGGTTGATGGTAGGAATTTTTTAAAAAGAATAACCTATAAAAATATGCTACACTTCAAAAATATAATATTTTACGAAGAGTAGAAAATGATAAAAGGTATGTTTTTACTATTTCATTTTTTAAGCTATATTTTTTGCACTTCTTTCATCTTTAATTCTTTTTTGTCTACAGTAAAATTGTCATATGCTTTATCGCTTTCAGTTGTCAAATTAATTTCGAGAAAAAGCTCATTTTTTATTCATATAATACTTCTCTTACTTTTACCTGGATTTCGTATAATATTGTTATTTCAGAGTAAAGTTTGTTCACTTTGATATTCATTTTTTTCTCGCAAATTTAAAACCTCTAATATAGTCTCACAGTCATCAAATGAAACCCTGTGATTTGAATTTAATTTTTGGATTTTGTATAGCCAATTGCTTTCATTAAAAACTAACTATTTACTAAGATACTCCAGACATTTATCAACAAATACTAGAGCATTATTTTTTTATATTATCACTTTCTGTGGAGAATTTGGTTTCTAAAGGCTTTTTCTTGTTTTCTTAACCAAAGAAACAGTATCTTTTACATTTTTCTAGCGCTGATTTTAAAGCTGACATAATATAATACTTATCTCAGTCTGTTGGTTAACAGCTTTGTGAAAGTGATGAAAGAAATGACTTACGAAATTCAAAAAGATTTTAACTTTTTTGTCTTCATCAGTTTCATTCGTCACCAAAAAATTGTGAATGTGTGTTGGATTATTCTCCCCTTCACTAATAAAATAATAGCTCAATGACTTCCAATTCACTGGAAATTTACGCACTTTCGTTATTGATACCACTTTCTCATTCAAGGGTCACTGTTATTTTTATATGTCTAATTATTAGATATCACATTGGAAGTATTAATGTTATTTTTCTTAATAATATAGGTAATACTATTTCTGTCATATAGTACTTAAGTTGTAGCCAATAGTAGAATTATATTTTGTCCATGATTTCCAAAACTTTATTTATATAAAAAAGCCGATTACTTATAAACGGGTATTTTAATTCATCAAAATAAACGCGTTTATAATATTTTATAAGTAATGTTGTGTTGTTGTTGTTGTTGTTGTTGTTGGGATTTAAGGGCGCGTCGACGGCAGGATCATTAGCGCCTTTTATAAGTAATGAACTAATAAACAAGTCCATTTAAAAAATTAATATTCTACGAATGCATGTAAAGTAAATAGTAAAAACAGCACAATTATTCAATTTACCCATTTGTGTAAAGGACAATGAGCACTTTGGATTATCGGCGCGAACTGTTCATGCTAATGTAATTTGAAAGGGCTATTATTAAGCAATAACTTTTGTTAAGAAGGTCATATTAAATTCCATTTAGAAACGACAAAAAAATGATTATGTCCTAATAAAACTGACTTAACAAACAAAATAGCGCGTGCAGTAGCGGTAGCAAGGCGAGCGAACGATCTGTTTCTCTGAATTCGAGACGCGAACTAACGAACTAAAAGAGCGAACTAGTTCGCGAGGGAGCTGCGAACTAAACTGAGCGCTCCCCTTCGCGAACTATTATGCACAAGTCTAGTTGACGGGCACAGGCGAGACGTAAAGCAAGGATACACGAGTGGGCCTTTGGCTCCGAAAGCTAAAATCGAAGATGTTTCGTTGAATGGTACGCAAGCTGACACTTGTTGAGGGCCCAGCATTGAAATCCGCAGCAATTTGCGGAAGAGTTCCGCTTCTGTCACGTTGAACGATTCTCTTCAGTTGTCGTTGGTCCAGTTCTTGCAGGGTCTTTTTCCGGCCGCAACGACGTCGGAGATTTGATGTTTTACCGGATTCCCAATATTCACGGTGCACTCGTGAAATAGTCGTACGGGAAAATCCCCACCTCATCGCTACCTCGGAGATGTTGTATCCCATCTCCCATGCGCCGACTATAACACGACGTTCAAACTCACTTAAATCGCGATAACCTGCGATTGTAGCACCAGTAACGGTCTAACGACCATGGAGGAAGGAATATATGGAGACGAGATAACGCGAAATCCGTGAAACCTCGTGAAAAAACTGTGCCTTAGCGGCGGATATCGTAGGAGTACCAAAACATTGGGCTGTTTGCACTGTGTCAGCTGCTGAGAATATTTCATTTTCTAATATTCTAAAGTTTTCTATATATGCATCACAACTTGTTGTGATGCATATGGTTGCAAAAACAGACGAGATAGGAAAAAAACCTGGAATAGCGTTTCATAAGTGAGTCACATTGTAATTATCGTTCTTGAAGTATCTGACAGGCAACCGCAACATTAGTGCCATTCGCTATAAATTTATTCATTGCTCTCAATAGGATCATATTATTCTCAAATTTTTGTTGGTGTAGTGTAGACAATTACTATTTTGCACCTGAAAAGCTAGCCTTATTGTAGACAAATGTTGGAAATTTAATTTAAACGGGTCATGTTTACATCGCGACACAGTGAATATGGTATTCTGCATGCATTACTCACGTTTAAGTTTACACTGAAATTGCACGATGAAATTAATCGTGATAATTTGTGCTGTGCGAACTACTAAACGCGATGAAATAAACTTTGTTGACGGAAATGTAGTTCGCGATGCATTTCTTGTGTTTAGATGTGTGTACATAGTTTGGTTTTGTAGCGGCAATATTAATGGAAATGTTGGCAGTTTGAAATGCGGTGTATACCTGAAGAGAACAAACAATTTATTTATTATTAGCTGTTAGCTTCTGATTTTTGAATGTACTGATTTTTCTAGCAAAATTATATAGGCCACTACCAGTACAATATCTTCTAAGTAAGCTCAGAAACTCTGAGGTTTTATGAAATATTAATTTTTTTAAAGCTCGAAACATTGACTTATGCTTTTTTTTTAAATTTCAGATATGACTTGTTTCTGTTTGTAAATATGTCTACAAGTATATTTCTAGATTTTGAAATCTTCCTTGTCAATTACTGAAATAGAATGTGAAAATATAATCTATTTGAACATCAACTAAAATTTAAGGACTGTAGAAATAAACAGTTTGTTATTCAAGTTAAAAAGAATTACCTGCTCATTAAGTTACGTCCGAATTCATCATCAAATATAGATATGGCGATAGTTTTTTTTCTGGTCCAGGCCGCATTTCAACCTAACCACGTCAATTTTAAGGTACAATATCTCGAGAACTAAGCGAGATATCAAAAAATTTTATTCTTTACTTTCAGTTTCCCTCATCGAGTTACATAAGAATTCGTCATCAAATTGCGGCGCCCGGTTATCGTTGAATCCCCTCATAACCTAACAACCTCACTTTTGAGACAGTATATCTCACGAACTAAACGAGATATCGAAAAATTTTATTCTTTATTTTCGATTTGTATCGTCGTTTTCCATAAGAATCTATCACCAAATTTGACTTTGGGGACACGATTCTTGTGAATTTCAACCAGAAACTCCACTCTTTTGAGACAGTATATCTCGAGAACTAAGCGCGATATCAAAAAATTTTATTCTTCATTTTTGATGTGTCTCGTCGAGTTACATAATAATCCATCATCAAATTGCGGTGCCACGTTTGTCTTATGATTCCCTTGAGGTTTTTGTGCATATTTCCGTGTTTCTCTGGTCAAGCAATATGGCGGCCTCCCCTCCCCACTTGTCTCCTCCCGGTTTCACTCCAGTATGTGGCGAAGGTCCCTTGCGTCGTCTCCATATATTCCTTCCTCCATGCTAACGACGGACTCAGACAACTGTTGTGTTATATAATCGCTGCCGACCACAGCGCCGTACTCTGAGTGTTTACATATCTCTGTGTTTGCATTAGGGCTGTTGATATTTTAAAAAATATCGGATTTTCGATATATCGATATTTTAAAAAATATTTATATCGGATTCGATATATCGAAGAAAAAGTATCGATATATCGATATATCGACCCTATTATAAAAAAAAACAATGTTACAAAAACAAATCATTTTTAAAAAAGGGCGAAGTCTTTTGGATATTTAATGATGAAGAGTTGTGAGATATTTTTCTGAATCAAGTTTTGATTTTCTGAAAAAAATGGTTTTTCATGACGTTACGGATAAATCATATTTTTTTAATTGTGATTTAGCCATTATACTACTACTTTACTACAAGGAAAGGCATAATGTTTATGATTTACTCGAAGACTTGTGAATCCAGAAAGAGCATCGAGGGAAATCTAGGTTTTTGTGAGTTTAAAAGCTCAATAATGCAACATTGTAAAGGCATTTATTTAGGTAGATGTTCTATTATCAGAGTTTGCATAGTGACCAAGTCACTTTTTTTTACAAGTTTTGTTTTATGTGGAATTTAATTTCTTTTTGTAGGTTGATAGCTTATTCTGAGTCTTCTTACTTTTTTGGACCAAATGTTTGCACCTTAGCAAAGATTGTGTATCAGAATTTATCAATATTCCTGCTTACATCCAATTTTCATGTCAAAATACTTTCCCCGACAACGGACGCTCATGTAAAACAACGGGTTCGAGTCCGATTCGTTCTGTGCGAGCGACGCCGTGTCTGCATTGTTACCATCGGTGTAGGACTACTTGTAACTTCCAAATTAAATGTAGTAACAAAGTAAAATTAATTGTGTTTTTTATGCTTCTGATCATTGTGCAAAACTGAAATTTAAGGCATATAGCCTCATCATGAAGAAAGCAATTAACGTACAAATTTTCTCTAAGACGTTTCAGCTTTTAGATTGGCATTGAAAAAACACAGGAACTTTTCTTATACTGTGGGCATGAAACCAAGTATGTTTACCAAATTACCATTTTCTAGGACAACTGGATGTTGCATAGAATTGTGATGAAAGAATGTCATAGTCATTTAAAAGAGTTTCAAATCCAAAAAAGTTCCAAACTAAGGTCGTGAATGAAGTAAAATTTTGCACCAAAACTCATGTCAGAAACTTCATTGGACATACTTTTCAAGAGCATGAACTCATGTTTTTTCCGTTGTTTCTTCTACTATAAATGGAGAACTGCCTACATGAATTGAAAATTTCCCCTTCTTTGATATTGCTTTGCAAATGGGTAACGCTTTACCATAATACAATTTTTTAAAGCTGAGATTCTAGGTGGAATGCAGGATTTAGGGCGAGGGGTGGGGGCAAACTGGGGTACTTGCTCTGGGCGATAACTTGAGGGGTGGGGGGCGGCAAAATCGTGTCCAACAATGCGTTTGGCAAACAGTTAAAGTGATGACATCAATGCGTTTGGCCAACAATCAAGGAGGCGATTCTCGGCTGATTCTCGGGGTCTGGCTGGCAACAATGTTTGAAGAGGCGGCAATCTCAGTTTTTCCCCGGCTTGAAAATATCCTAGAGCCGCTACTGTCAAGGCAGTTCCTTTGGCGTTAACAAATTGTTTTTTAAAGGCACCAATCTATAATAATAAGTTTTTAGCATAGCGCTTTGTAAAGGCAATCCAAAAGTGGTAGATTCTTTTTTTCAATTTCTTATCTTAATAAATTCGTAAGTGATATAACAAAACTGGCTGTGACATAATTTTGGAGCTCAATTCTTCTGTTGGTATGGAACAAGAAGCGTATCCAATTCGCGCGAAATATTTAACTGTTGAGTGCCAGATACAGGCTTATAATTTCCGGGACATTTCTGGGTCTACAAAGTATTTTAGCGGTATGTTTAAAGAGTGAACGAAAATGCAAATTACTAAAAAATTATATTTTAGGTAAATATGCTATCAGACGTATATATAGCACCTCTTTTAAGTTTATTAATTAAGCTATGGTAGAAAGTCAACATCAGGTATTATGAATCAAAAGGAAACATTCTAAACTTAAAACAAAAATTAACCACCTCGTTAGGAATTTTTTACTTTGGTACAAAATCAACATCGGGTATTATCAATCAAAATCTCAAAAATATTAAACAAAAACTGAACACTTCTGTTAGGCTCATTAATTAAAATTAGGCAGAAAATCAGCATCAGGTTTTATCAACAAATAAAAAAAATAGCATCTATCTTTTGCTAAATCAAAATCAACATCAATCAAAATAGATCTTAATCAACTACTTTTAAAATATTTATTATTAGATTTTGTCATTTTAATAAATATTTCTCCATCACTGCTTTGCAAAACTGATAAATTTCTCAGCAAGAGTCTTCAAAATTGATTGAGTTTGCAGTTCAGCCTTGATCAAATCCATGAACGTTCTGTTTCGCTCTTATTTAATAAATTATTCAACGCGCTAAAACTTGTCTCGTAAAAGTCATTGCTTGTTGGAATTGAAAAAATAAAACCAATTTTTTTAAAAAATATTCAAAATCATTAAAAATGCTTATTCTAAAGAAATTGGCCCAGATTTTATCGTTTGGAAAGTCTTTTGGAAGAACCTGAAAAACACGTTTCAGACATGTGAACTCTGTATAAAGGGAGTTAATGTTAACTGCGACTAGAATTTTCAAAGTCTCAGAAAATTCAAAGAGTATTTTCCTGTCAGTTTCAATTCCTCTGATTTAAGGGGCATTCCATCCTCCCGCTGCGAGCATGGGATACTTGGCTTGGTCTCATGGCCACCGTGGTGAACTGTGTTTGAAAAAAAAAACTAGTACACGGAAATTCCGGGACAGTAACACATAATTCCTGGACACGAGATCAGACACAAAATTCCGGGACATTCCCGGATTTTCCGGCTATCTGGCAACCCTACCCATTCCTGGTACATTACGATTAGTTTCTTAATGCTAATACTTTTGCATTGATTGAAGACAAATTTTAAAAACTTTTCAAAATGTCCAGACAAGAATTCTAATGAATATTGAATGAGTTATTTTACCTTCGTTTTTTACTTCTCCACAGGCCCGCCGCTAGCTGTTTGAGCGCCCGTGTGCATTAACGATTATGCCGCCCCCTGTCCAACTACAGCCAGTGGTGGATATAGGAAATTCCCGAACCGGGTCAAAAAACTGTGATTGCCGCCCCCATTGTTGCCATCCCAAGTGTCGCCGCCGACCGCCCGAAGCAGCTGTTGAGCTAAAAAAAAGGGTCGCCCGCTACATAATATGCTGCCTTACACGCCCCCTTACGGCGGCTCTGCTTCTCCGTGTGCTCGGATCATAAATTGTTTCTTAAAATTCTATCTATGAAAATGTATTGCATGTGCAACACAGGTAATCGTTTTCCCTCCAATAACAACTTGGAATATTCTACGAGGAAAACGGAAAATAACAACTTATTTTTAAAAAAATATCGGACTCCGATATCCAGATTTCAATATCGATATATCGTCCTAAAAATATCACTCATAAATATCGATATTTTTTTTAAAAAATATCGATATATCGATATATCGATATTTTATCAACAGCCCTAGTTTGCATATGCATGCCTATACTAGTTTCTTTGGCTCTTCATTGTAGTTATGTTGTGCGAATAAATACCACATATGGTAAAGGAAATAGACTGCAAATATGTTGAAGTCAGTTATTAAACTGCTATCAACGAACTGGAAAACTGTAATAAACCATTAACTTTTTTCTTTTGATTTTATTTAATTCCGATGGAGTACAAGCTCCGGGAGCAATGTCCTTATACACACACACTTTTCCCCTTTTCTGTACCCATCTACTTTTGCCCTCTATTAATTTCAACTTTAAATTCTTCCAACATTTTAAGTAAATTATTCATCATTATCATTTATTCCAATCCCTGACCACCTTACCTACGAAAGAAAATCTTCCCACACCTTGACTGAAATCGAATGCCAGCTTACGGTTATGGTCATCTTTCCTTTCCATGCATTACTCCTAATTATTATACCAATATCTTCCCACGTCTTGTACACTCCCATTACTTTCTTCACCCTCCTACAGCTCCTTTATCATATTACTTACTGATTGTTCCGCGGTAACTTCCAGAGAGAAATCGAGCAACCCTTCTTTGCACACACTCCAACTCCTCCATTTGATACCCATACTACAACACCGTAATCAAGCAATGGTTTAATCACAGTTTTGTAACCCAAATAATTTTTTTTCTGGTACATCCCCTCATCACTCTCTCCAAGAGCAGGTTTTGGAAACCTTTTACTACTACCTGTCCAACGTGTCCTGGCCAGTTGAGCTTGTTATCAAATGTTATATCAAGTCTTCAACAAGCAATTCTTTGCGCATCTTATAATCATAAGCATCCTTTCGTGTAACATGACGAGATAACTCGAAAGCGAAGAATATATATTTTTGATATCACACTTAGTTCTCGAGATATGCTGTCTCCAAATTGGGGTGGTTATGTTAGGTTAATTCAGTGTTTAGAACTTGTTTTTTTTTTTTAAATAAATAAATAAATTTGAACGCTTCAAAAGACCTCGTAGCTTCTGAGCTTACTCTGAAGATGTTGATCTGATAATGACCTAAGTATTTTTGTTAGGAACATCAGTGCATTTATTTTCTTACCATACATGAAAACTCAGAAGCTTAGATGAGAGTAGTTTATATCACGATACACGTTGTATCACTAGCATGATGCTCATGAAATTAGTAACAACTAATAATAAATAAATTGTTTGTACCCTTCTGGTACACGCCGCATCTCAACCTACCCACATTTCCATTAATATTGCCACTTCAAAATCAAACTATGTGGACAGATCTAAACACACGAACTACATTTCCGGTAACAACAACGTTTGCTTCATAAAGTTTAGTAGTTCACACAGCACAAATTATCACAATTAATTTCATTGTACACTTTCAGTGTAAACTGAAACTGGACGAAGACATGCACATTCACTGTATCGCGATGTAAACTTGACCCGCTTAAATTAGACTTTCAACACTTGTTTAAAATAAGGCTAGCATTTTAGATGCAAAGTAGTAACATATACTGATTGTATACACTACGCTCACAAACATTTGAGAACGATATCATCCTACTGAGAGCAATGAATAAATTTATAGCGATAGGTTATAAACTTGTAGTTATCTATCAAACACTTCAAGAACAATAATTACAATGTGAGTTAGTTACTAAACGTTATTCCAGGTTGTTTCCTATCTTGTCTGTTTGTGCAACCGCATGCAACACAACTTGGCATTATAAAAAACTTTGAAATATTAGAAAATGAAATGTTCACAGCAGCAAACAGCCCAATGTTCTAGGGGTGATTTCTATGGCCGCCACGCATGCGCAGTAGGAGACGAGTTTTTATATGAGATTTCACAGATTTAGCGTTATTTCGTCTCCACATATACCTTCCTCCATGTTTCTTAGGTAATAAATAACATCTGTGCCAACTTTCAGGACTACATTATATTTTTTTTAGGTTCATTGCCATAATGCCCGGGGAGCGGCGCGCGGAGCTGTCGGCCCAGCGCTGACACACGTGTGTTTGTTTCAACGCGTATCTCAACAACCATATGTTACAAAAGGATGAACGATATACCATTTTACCACACTTTCATCATAGGTCCTGCGTGACCTGGTAACTTTGATAGTTTTTCCGCAATGCAGAGATATTGAAAAAAAGGTTATGTTTCATACTGCCTTCATGATAAAATGTGACTATACTTTTACTTTTAAATAACAATAGTGCCGATATTACACTTTTATGCAGCGGTTAGCCTATCTTAATTACCCAGGGTGCAATAAAACTACTAAGTCTGACATTTTAAATGTTACGAGTTTTTACCGATTTCGCACTCAATCCGTTTTTATGCCGTTTGGACCTGAAAGAAAACCATGACGCGGACACCCTAGAGGTGGGGACTTTTCAGTACTTGTTTCTTAGATACTAAGGAACGTCTGTGCCAAATTTCAGCTCTACATTTTTTTTTTTAGGTTATCCCTAAAATCTGTCTAAAATGCCTGTACTATATAGCCTCTAACTCTTAGTTTGTTTGTCCGTCGTTGTCCCTGTTTCGGCTTTCCTGTTATGTGGATTAATATTATTACTATTTTTTAATGTATATACCTTGTCAGTGTTATCCTACAGCAGTGGACGGCAAACCTTAAAAGCAAAAGAGCCAATTTCACTATTCAAATTGTCGGAGAAATTTTATAAAAGCCATGGGGCTGATTATATTTTAATAAATATTTTAAATATAATTTATTAAATAATAAATACATCATTATACATACATTTATGTTCATAATATATTCATAAATAATTCACATGTTAATTAATGACAACAATATGTAGTAATGAAGTGCAGGCTGAAATTCAAGCGAATAAGGAAGCAGTATAAGCAGAACAGACTAGAAGTGAATAAACTGAAACAATCTAGCACAAGAGAAAAATTTGCAGAAATGGTATACTTAGGTCTAAGAATTAACTGTGAAAGGAGCTCAACCGAGGACGAATGGAATGCATTAAAGACCGAAATAATGAAAGCTGGCAAAGAAACCTTAGGCTTTAGGGAACAAGCTGCCCGAAAACCTTGGATCACAGAAGAAATTTTGCAGCTGATGGATCAGAGAAGAAGGTACAAACATGCTCAGGATGAAGCAGGAAGAGAGCAGTACAGGCAATTTAGAAATCAAATAAATAGGAAATGCAAAATAGCAAAAGAAAAATGGCTGCAAGAAAAGTGTGAAGAAGTAGAAAAGGAAATGGTTGTAGGAAAAGTAGATGTTGCATATAGAAAGATCAAACAGAATTTTGGAGAAATGAAGAAAAGAGGTATGAACATTAAAGCTACCAATGGGAAACCTCTTTTAAGCTCAGAAGATAGAGCTAACCGATGGAAAGAATACATTGAGAAACTGTATGATGGGGACGACTTGAACAATAGTGTATTGGAAAAGGAAGGCGATATCGACATTGATGACTTAGGAGATCCTGTTTTGAGGACAGAATTTAATAAAGCTCTGAATGACTTGAAAGCAAATAAGGCAGTTGGAATTGATGAGATCCCTGCAGAACTTCTTAAATCTCTAGGAGAGGAAGGAATCGAAAGATTATTCAAGCTGATATCAAAAAGTTATCAAACAGGAGAAATTCCTACTGATTTTAATAAAAATATCATCTTCACACTTCCAAAGAAAGCACAAGCCGACAAATGTGAGAATTATCGCACCATTAGTCTAACATCACATGCTTCAAAATTACTGACCAGAATAATATACAGAAGGATGGAAAGGGTAGTAGAAGAGATAGTAGGTGAAGATCAGTTTGGGTTTAGGAAAAATCGCGGTACAAGAGAAGCAATTCTGTCTTTAAGATTAATACTTGAAGGGCGGATCAAGAAAAACAAAGATACTTTTATGGCATTTGTTGATTTAGAAAAAGCTTTTGATAATGTTAGGTGGGACAAGATGTTCAAAATTTTAAAGAAGTCAGGCCTAAAGTATCGAGATAGAAGAATACTCTATAAACTATATAAGAATCAAGTGGCTGTAATAAAAGTAAAGAATCACGAGAGACATGCATCAGTTAAAAAGGGTGTGAGACAAGGTTGTAGTCTATCCCCGTTAATATTCAACTTGTATGTAGAAGAAGCAATGAAGAAAGTCAAAGAAAAATTTCCATGTGGCATAAGTTTTCAGGGAGAAAAAATCAGTATGCTACGATTTGCTGACGACATTGTCTTATTAGCAGAGAGGGCTGAGGATATTGAGAAGTTATTGAATGGCATGAACAAAATACTGAAGGAAGACTTTGGACTGAATATAAATCAAAGTAAAACAAAAGTGATGAAATGTAGCAGAAATGATACCAATACTAGCAGATTAAATATAAAAATAGGATCTGATGCAATAGGAGAAGTGAGTGAGTTCTGTTACTTGGGAAGCAAAATTACAACCGATGGCCGAAGCAGGAATGATGTTAAAAGCAGAATAGCACTAGCAAAAAGAGCCTTCATGAAAAAGAGAAACCTTTTAGTTTCAAATATTGATCTAGGAATTAGAAAGAACTTCTTAAAACTCTATGTGTGGAGCACAGCACTTTACGGTAGCGAAACATGGACTTTAGGAATACCGGAAAGAAAGAAACTTGAAGCATTTGAAATGTGGTGCTACAGAAGAATGCTGAAAATTAGGTGGACAGACAAAGTAAGAAATGAAAGAGTTTTGGAAATGATGGGTGAGAAAAGAAGTTTATGGAAGAAGCTTACGGAAAGAAGAGATAGGCTGGTAGGTCATATTTTGTGACATGCTGGATTGGTTAATTTGTTAGTGGAGGGAACAGTTGAAGGTAAGAACTGTAGAGGTAGACAGAGATTAGAATATATGAAGCAGATAATTGAGGACGTGGGTTGTAAGGGGTATGTAGAAATGAAGAGGTTAGCACAGGATAGGAAGGGATGGAGGATTGCATCAAACCAGTCTAAAGACTGACGACAGCAAAAAAAAAAAAAAAAAAATGTGCTTGTATTTGCTTAGAGTTCTAAAATATAAGTTGTGTCACTTGTCGTTATAATTTCAAACATAAATCAAAATTTTCACGGGTTATTTAGTATCTAAATTTGTTTTTAATAAAGTTCATGCTGAAAAACTTTTGTTCGCAAAGAACCTCTCTTAGCTATGAAGCTGGAAATATTAACGGTATTAGCAGATTGTAGCCAACTGTTAAATATAGTGGTAGATTTTTTGCTTCTCCCAAGTTCTCTGACTGTTTTCCTTCGCATGTCACCAACGGGATATGTTGAGGAAAATAAGGGGATTTTTATTTGGAAGTGTCTTCTACATTAGACTTCTTGTAATTAACAAGTTGTTCTTTGCAAATAAGACCTACGGGAAGACCATTTGAGTTCGCAATGAACGTAAAAGACTCAGTCCATTCACTTTTGAGTTCACGACACTCATCTGTTATGTTTTGGTATCTTCCCTTATCAGCCATTTGGTATCTTTAAAGAAAGGTTAAAAATGTTTTATAGAATTAAATAAGAAAAAAGCAAATGGAACACCAAATGAATTTGAAGATGATGCAATACCGAGATTCAAATAGTAGTATTTTGAAATCACAAACAATTACTTAACCAGATACAATACTATAATAGACAACAGCAAGAAAATAACATAGATCAATAGTTGGCGTAAAACTGCTGCGACAGATTATTATTTCGTTGTTATTATCGATAAAAGTTGGCAAAAGAACTTGCTTTTAATGAGTTCTGGTAGGTTGCTAGTCTTTAGATCTTGCGGATGTTATTACTACTATTGTCGGTAAAGATATATGGAAAAGATATTATGAAAGAGCAGCACTAATATCCTGGACGAGCAGCACTAATATCCTGAAATAGCCGCATGAGACTCGGGGGCCGCGGTTTACCGATAGGCCTACCTGTGCTAAGCTAGGTTAACAAGTAGGAAGTTACTGTATGAAATAGACAAGGGAGGTGAAGTTAATAGCTCAAGCACTTTACTTCCCCTAGGATTTTGTAGAGTGAGCAAAAAGTTTGGTAAATAAAGTAAACAACCAATCGATTTGATGAAAAAGTAAGTTGCTAAATAGAGGGATTCTTAAATGTTAGAAAGCAAAGAATTAGGGTATGAAATGCAATTTCAAAAGAGGTATAAGTGAAAACGGGAATGCCACAGGTTAGTATATTGGCACCATGGTTATTGAATATTCTAATGAATAATTATGCTAATGATTTTAAGTCAGAAGATAGATTGTTTGCGCATGACATAATGGTACATAGAATGGGATCAAAACGGGAGAAGACTGTTAACAACTGCAGTGGGAACTGGACAGGAAATCTAAGTACGTAGGTCAATATGAAACGAAAATAAATGCCAAGAAAAGTTGGCAAACAGCTAACAGAAACTTAAGTTTTATTATTATTGAAAGGCGAGAAAGGTGTTGAAGATCCGAAGTGTAATTATCTTAAAGTAAGATTGGATGGTAAACTCAACTAGGCAGGATATATTGTGCAGGTGGTAGTAAAAGACTTCAAACTCATTTATTCTACAGGATGATGAGGGGATGTACCAGAGAAGAGAAAGACTTGGGTTATAAAACCACGATCACACCATTGTTTGCATACGGTTGTGTAATCGGGGGTCCATATTTTTGGATATCAAATGCTGGATTTGGAGGAAGTGCAGGAATTATAGCTAGATTTGTTGGTGGAAATTACCTCAGAAAAAAATCAGCAATGACATAATACAGGAGCTGGATTGGATATCATTGGAAGGTTGGGGGAGCAATGTATATGGCGTGTAATGAGACTAGGATTGATATTGGTGGAAAAATTCTGAGTGTTGCGTGGAAGGGAAAAGTTGACCATGACCACAAGCTGGTACTTGATTTCAGGTGTAAGTGCATCACTGGTGATGAGGCCTGGGTAGATAAAAAGAGCGAATTGATTACCATTAAATAGAACTTGATTTGCACCGAAAAAGTCATTAAATGTGATGTTAAGCATATAAACACCGAGGTGAATAAGACACACGCAATTTCGAAGGGGTTTAAAGAATGGCACTTAGATGTATACTATGAAATGACCTTAGGTGATGTTTAGGAATAGTCACAGAGGTGAATAAGACAGTCGGAAGTTAATTATTTATTCTAGCCACTACTAACTAAGAGCAACTGACAAGGATCCGTTGCAGCCTAAGGCAAAGACACAGATTCACTTTCCGACTTGGAATGATATTCACAGTTGAAACTAACCTTAAATTGAGAGAGGCAGCTGATTTCTTATCTGACGGTTCGATAAGCTGGCAGGCATGGCGCGTCCACAAACTGTACCAATTGTATCTGTCTTTTCGTATCATTTCAGTTCTGTTAGAGAATCAGATGTCTATAAAACGTCGTTATATTTACACAGCAAACTTCTTATTAAAATCCCGGAATACCTAATCATTTTCTATAGCTGACCAGATTTTGTACAGTTACAGATGAAAGAAAATTATGTGGTGTTTGTTGCAGAACTCAGCAGAGAATGTTACTTGTCATTTTTGTATGGATTTTGTAAAGTTGTCTTTGAGTGGCTTCATGAAAAATATCTATCCGGTTACCGCCACCACTTGTAAATGGTAGGTGAGTTCTCATCAATCCAGCAGAGTCGTTTTTACTAACGCGAAGAAAAAAAATGTGTTTCATACAACCATGGTCGTATCTAGGGAGCCTACTATTAATGTAATCAAAGTTGAGCCAAGTCTACACTTTACTTTGTATATTCACTTTACTTTATGAAACAGAATGGTTTCTCTCGGTGTTATAGATCGTTTATTTAGAGTAAAAAAACTCTGGAGACTCGGCCATTATGCATGCCATGTTTTCGCAAACCTAGACAAATACCTTAAATATGTTGCTTTATCGAACTTAAAAAAAAAAAAAAACCTTGCAGGTCTTTCAGGGGTGTACCAATCGGAAATGGTGTCTAGGACAAACATTTCAATTGCGGCTTTTCGTAAAATATTTAAATATAAAACAAATAGATTCACTAAATAAAACAATCATAAATCTTACAAAAAACAGTTACTTTCTGTTTCAGAACAAAATTGTTTAATAGTATTAAACTTAAAATTGCACCTTCCTTGCCTTCTGGGACGCAAATATATTAATAGCATTTTCGAAATCTGTTTCTTCGGTGTCTTCTCGCTCAACGCTGAGCAAAGCTATGTCGCATAACCATTTTTGACCCATTGTAGCCTTCAGATACGACAGTATTTAGTTTTAGTTTACTGATACATCGACCGCAATTTGCGATGGCTGTTGCAATCTTAGCCATAATATGAACTGATATGCGTAGATTCTGAAATACGTTCTCATCTACGTACTAAGCAATGAATTCAAGAAGATTTTTAGATTCTTTCATGTTTACGTTTTTTCTTGTGAATACTGGCATTCAAACATTCAATATTTCTTCATTTAACTGTCGTCCGTTAGCATCACATCTATAGAAATCTCAAAATTCTTTAGACTTATTCTTTAAATGGTCGCAATTGTCAGTGCTATAACACAGTTTTCAATATCTTGAAGAAATACAAATTTTGCGTCGGTTTCATGCAGACGACGGAACCTTTCACTCATTTCACACACAATACGATCCAGCGATCCCTTCATAACTCATTCTAATTCTTCCTTAGCAGTCAACCCAGCGTTCTTCGCATTCTATCGAGCCATACGTTTCTTTCGCCTTTGACATCTTTCAATCACTACATCTCATTCCTGGCAAAGATTGAAACCTTTCTTGAGTGCATCGTTACCCACCTCTAGGAAGACTTTTATATACAAGGAACCATCATGAAAATTTATCCTATGATCCTGGAGCCGCTTTTTAATACGTTCAGTAGAAGCGAAAACAATATTCCAATATCCCAACAAAGTAAAAAAATCGTAGGATAACATGCTCTTATTTAGAAGTCTTGCCTTCACTAATTTGATTGCCATCGTCCGTCATGTCTACAAGAATATTCAGCATATCTTCAAGATATTTGCTAACTGGCTTTACTGCTTCAACTCTGTACTACATCTTGTTCCAGAATATGACTTTACAGCCACAGCTACGGAGTTCCTAAGTTTTTCCCAGCGCAGAGTGGAACGAGAAAATAATACATAAATAGTTTCAATAGTTCCAAAAAACGTTATAGTATCCTACTTGGCTGCATGTACAATGAACCAAATTGAGTTTACCGCAATTAATAAATATCGACAGATTATTAATTTCGCTTATTATTTCGTGAACACCAGCTTGGTGCCCAGTCTTCGAAGAAGCGTTTTCATAATATTGTGAACGACAATCATGTATATCCAGACCGTCTTTCTCTAACTGCTTAAGGATTTCACCCACTAATCTTCCAGCGTCCTTTCGACTCATCAGGATGAAACCAAGAGAAGACTCCCTAAAGCGGACTGATTTCCTCTCAAAACTAACTTCTACGTATCTCAATACTTGTGACATCTACTCACGATGTGTATGGTCAGGAGTCAAACATGAGACTATAGTATTTTTATTTGCGAATATTTCGCAATAAACTTTGGTGAACAGTGGTCGACATCAGATGAATGAACTCATTTTGAATATGAGATGAAAAGTAATATGTGGTTCTAGGATGATTTTTAACTTGAGTAAGATGGTCAAATATGTCCAGAAGCTTTGATCATCCAAAAAAATTACCAACGTCCCTCATCTATCGCATGTACTCAATGACTCTCTGTGACCTCGTAATGCAAGATTTTGAATGGTAAGAAATTTGATGCAATGAAGGATTCTCTTTGTTACGTTAGGCCATCCAGGAATTGAACGTAGTGTCCGAGTTATTCAACACCGGCACCGACAGCATCCCACTTGGTGAGCACACCGTCTCCTGCCGAACGATTGCCAGGGTGAAGACTGTTTGTTTCCACCCTAATGATGATCCTGCTAGCGGTGTCTTCTTCGGCCAGTCTACTTGGAGGAACTTCGTCGACGCGCAGCCGGCAGTGTCCAACGCCTTGACCGTCAAGCAGAAGTGGGGCTACTTGGTTGCACGATATTATACTGAATTTGTGGACATTCTAGCTAATAAAGTGCTACGAGACTTCAATATGGCTACAGTGCAAAAACTGATTGATATGCATATTAATAATGTTCGTGTAGCTCAAGTGACATGCAGTTCATCATTGGATTATGCGCAATTAAGACTTGAACTCATTGCGTATAAAAATTTGTTAGTATCTGATGATGTAAATAATATTGTAATTAAGAATTATGTACCCGTATATGATGTTTGTGGACCTTATTAACTATGTATGTGAAAGTGTTTAAATAAATAACACATTTTTTATTTTATTTCTTATTTTTTTATTTCACCCACCATTGGGCAATTAAAAATACATTTTCAACAGCGCATATAGCGTTACAAAATAAATGTCCTTTACAAAGTTTTATCAAATTATTATTCTTGAGTTCATATAGAGGCGGGCTCCTAAATCTTCTATATTGTAGCAGACTTTCTTGCGAATAATCTTCTGAAACCAACGAGCCTTCTCCCGTCCTTTAACGTATAATAAACCTCAATTACATGGTCTTAGAATATTAATTCAATTGATTACGCTCGAAATGCGGTATAATATTCACTTTTTCTTTTTATCGGTTAAATATTTTATAATAAATATTACATTCTTAATTTGTACTAGGGGTGTGACGTATCGATTAGTATCCAAATTTTCTCACTATTATAATGGCGTTTATTTCATTTAATTCGGAGTATTGGTTCAGAAGATACGGATTTAACATTTTAGCTGACTAGGCCCGTCGGGCGGGCTCACACCCCTCGCGCGGTGAAACTGGTGCCACGTGCCACTTCTTAGCCTGACCGAGGGACCGTGTTATGGACGCAGGTGTGAGCTCAGATCGCCTAAATGTAGTAAATAATAATAATATACTAGTGAGGGCGGCACCACCTTTAAGCCTTTAAGATAAAATGGCTGGACCACAGGCTCCAGTTTTGCCGCCTATGGACGTGGCCACATTAGAATACACAGCCTTGATGGATGTATGTGCACGTTTACCGCGTGCGTCCGATATTTATTCCCTTGGGCTCCCCATCATACTGAAGAATATTGGCCATGAACTGTTTGTGCGAGCAAAATGGCAAGAGTTGCTATCAGATATGACTAGCAACCCTTATTCATACACAAACAGACATGGGCAATGCATAACCAATTTCACTCGAGTTCAGCGCGCAATTAATTAAATGAAGCCTCTAACATGTGATTTATATACACTTTTTAGTGACTCGTACATTCTGTTTTTTCTATTGCATACCCAGTGCTACAGGGGTGATAATGTATTTAAAGTTAGATCACCCTATTACGTGGCGAAAAAAATAATAATAGTGCCGTCAGTATTTGTGTCCCCTGCATGAATGTAATAAACAATAACAATAAGCTGTTGGAAATATATAACCTTAGTGAATTGCAACTACGAATATACAATGAAAGTGATCTTCTAGGTGGTGTAATACCACGCCATATATTTTGTGACAGTGATATCTGGTGCCAAGAGTGTGGGAGAAGGTCGCTTTTTAGTTGCGAATATCTATATTCAAATACAACTGACGGTTCCAGTAGCGATGACGGTGATTAATGATCTGAATGTTTAAGTGAAATTTGGTGCTAAGTGTATCATATTGTAAATAAAATTATTTTTACCACTTGTTATAGGTTTTTTTGATTTCTATGAACCATGACTAATTTTTCTTCTTCTCTAAAACCACTTTAAATACTGATTTGCAACCAGAAATATACAATATAAGATAAAAAAAATTGTGTTTATTTAAGTAGATGAAACTAGTTCAAGTTCTGTCCTTGCGATTTAGATGCCAAATAACGTATATTAGTTTCATTCTTTGTTATTTTTAGCAGCATGCAAGCTGAAGTCGAGTCATCTAACAAACAGTTTTGTAGCGAGCCTTTAATATTATTCTCGTTTGATTTTTTTGACAAAGAGATGCGCGATTTGTTTCTTAGCACCGTTTTACAGATGATGTCTACATATCACTGTTCCAGAACATAAAGTACACACCGCTTTATCATATTTATTAATCACGCAATATTTATCAGTATACCAAGGTCGAAATTCCCTATTGAGTTCAAATGGTTGTGGAATATTGATTAAAGTAAAATTGATGGGAGGTGCCACATGTTCATGGGTTCCAGATATTTCCAGTATGCCACTCACGGCACTGTTAGTCGTCACCAACACTTTACACCGTTCTTCTGTACGACTTGCAAACATCCACAATAGGTTACCATTAACGGACGTTTATTATTTTTTTAAATTACACTTTTCCACATGTATGGCAGTTGATTGTTTGCTCGACACATGTGACGACATGGTGAAAACTGATAAGTTACGTTGTGTGATAATGTGATGAACGGCTGGGGGCACCTAAGGACGTTTTGTTATTAAGTATAAAATCCTGATTAATACAAATTATTTTACAAAATCAATGAATTTGCGAATAATTAATTGATATATAAGTGTGGAATTAACTACAGAAGTAAGAATGCACATATCCCCTTGTGAAAACTAACCGTGCTATTCATTTCTGTAAGTGGAATCGGTGAATATGTGATTATCTGTGGATCTGTTAGCTTGGTCCATTAAACACACAGGTTCTGCTCTGTATAAAGGTTAATTCTTAATACTACAAGGCATGTTAATGTGGACAGTGAACTGGGGCAGCGGACAGTACACTCCAGATGGTAATGCATATGAATTAGGCTGACGAAGCGATTTTAAAACGTCTGGTGTAAGGAATCATGTTTCTTAGAGAGTGTTTTTTTTCTCTCTCCTTCTATGATATCCCACTGCGGGAGTTGGGGGGCTGAGGACGCTTCCTCCTTTTTTTTGTACGTGTTGCCGGCCGACTTCTGCTATAGCTGCTACCGGCCCCAGTGGAGGGATAATATATTCAAAGTAGGGGTCGGCGGATTAAGTCTGGCGGAGCACACAGTTAAAAAATAATATACGTATCTTTTAAACCACTGCTCCGATTTAAATGAAATAAACACCATTTTAATACTCCGAAAATTTAGATACTAATCGATACGTCACATGACTAGTGTGAAATTAAAATATGTAATACTCATTATAAAATTTAGAACCCAGGACCCCAGAATAAAAATAAAAAGCGAATATTATACTGCATTTCGAGCGTAATCAAATGAATTAGCGAGTAATTAATATTTTAAGACAACAGAATAGAAAAAACGGCCATGTAATTGAGAAATTTTTTATGCGCATACACTCCAGACGTATCTCTGCAAGTTGTGGTCAGGCGCGCACGTTGGTAATTATCATAAATGGCGCCGCGGATCGCATTGCCTGAAATTATTACATAACCCACGCAACGACCCCTTCGTGAGGAGAGGGGGAGGCGGCTACTTCTTTGAGGCTTAGAGGTGGTGCCACCCTCACTAGTATATTATTATTTACTACATTTAGGCGGTCTGAGCTCACACCTGCGTCCATAACACGGTCCCTCGGTCAGGCTAAGAAGTGGCACGTGGCACCAGTTTCACCGCGCGAGGGGTGTGAGCCCGCCCGACGGGCCTAGTCAGCTAAAATGTTAAATTCCGTATCTTCTGAACCAATACTCCGAATTAAATTAAATAAACGCCATTATAATAGTGAGAAAATTTGGATACTAATCGATACGTCACACCCCTAGTACAAATTAAGAATGTAATATATCTTATAAAACTAGCAGTTACCCGCGACTTCGTCCGCGTTGAAGAGTGTGGTAATATAAGATTTTCTTCAGAGGTTTGGTTGCTCAGTGGTTAGGGCGTCCAACTGAAGATGGAAAAGTCCCCAGCTTGAATCCCAGTCTCGGAGAGGATTTTCAAAGGTCCTTAGCTCGACCTTCACATCTGGCATAGGTTGTGTGACTTGAATTACGCCACAATGCTCACTTGGTTCTGATTCCGTGTTGAACTGTGGGTCCTCTATGTCCGGTAGGATTACTGGGTTACGTTAAGAGGCTACGAAATGGACTGTTTGCGGAGACGTAAAGAAGCCTTGTCACCAGGTCAATACGACCATACAATTTATTTTAGAGCTATTTTTATTAGTAATAGTAGTAATAAATGTTGCAATAAAATAACAAAAATCAATTTATGTTCCACACTTCATTGAATTTATAAACAGTAAAAATATTCTGTTTGTAAGGAGTATTTTCAGTATAATATATCCGTATATACAATATTGAGGATTTTCCTCCTAGGTTTTGCCTATTTTCATAGCCCTAGTTTACTTACATTTCTTTGAAAGATTTGAATTTCGTTTACCCAGCATCTCTTAAAATTACTTACTTCATCTCTCGAATAAAAATTAATATAGTTTTAATTAATGGAAGCTCAAAACGTCAAAATATTAGCAATACATTGATGGAATCGACTAAATATCAACAACAACAAAATACTAACATCCAAACAGCAAATAAAAACTTAAGTGGCCCAAGGACGTTCATTTCCGTTAGTAAAATTGCGATTTTAAAAATGAATATTTTGATTTGCATTGGATATCTGAAAAAAAATCTTTAACAAAAGAGAACTTAATTTTCTCTTTGAATATTGATTTTTTTTTGAGGATATATTGGTTCCATCAACAGAAATTTACATATTATAGTAGTAAGTATAATAGTAATTGATTCTTTTATCCAAAATGATCAGTGGTATTGTGGTAATGGTTTCTCTATCTTTGGAAACAACTGAATTGCCCGTAGACCAGTTTACTATAGTTCATTCGTTTCGAACATTAATTCTGCGCTAAAATACTAATTTCAATGTTAAAGTAGTAATAGATTGTTTCTTCATAATTGGTTTCTCACTCTGCAAACAGAATTGAATGACAACCGTCGAATTACCACTCCGCTTGTCCGCCACTCCATTATCTGAATAAAACGTTGATAAATTTCAAAAATTTACTTCGGGCAACGCCGCATGGTTCTGCTAAATCGTCCAAGCTTACTATAGATCTTTTGATACAATATCGGTACAAAGCGATACATGATGTCACTAAAATGGTGCTCATGAAAGAAGCTAAAATAACTAATAATGTTTCAGTTCTCATGTTGGCCCAGGCTGCGTTTTAAAATTACTGCTAGAAAATCAAAGCTTCTATCACTCGCACATTAATACATTCACTATATTGTATGTTAGTGACGTCATGAATAGCGAAATAAAATTGACTTATTTTTAAAACAGTAAATTAAATATTGAATACATCTAAAACTACATTCAGCCGCATGAACTATGTCGTCAGCTTCATGACAGTTATTGAGGTAACGTAATTAAAAAAATTATACTAAAATGCTTTTAACTTACAGTGTACAACGGAAAGTCCACAATTCTCTATGGTCGTTAATATTGCTGGTCAAATTTACATCGCGATAAAGTGACTTTTATTGCTAGTGATTTAGTAAGGTGTATAATGAAATTAATTATGATAGTAAATTATGATATAGAAAATTCTGTTACTACTCGAAATGTAGTTCCAGAGCATTTAATGTGCTGAGATGTGTTCGTATCGTTTGATTTTCTAGCGGCAATATTAGCAGAAATAGTGGTTTGGTTGAATTGCTGCCTGGACCAGAATGTTTTTGTAACAGCAGAAAGCAGAAGGAATTTAGTTATTATTAGTAATAAGTATGCAGCTTTCATATGATCCGTGCAAATGAGGTGTATTTTGTTGTAAACGACTTCCAGTGTTACTTCACGAAACAATAAGTTTATACATTAGCCCATTGAATACATTCGTTTTAAGTGTAGAATTCGATAGATATTTGCAGAAAATTGAACAGTAAGTAAAAAAAAGTACTATTTGTATAAAAATTCTGAACGAAAAATAAAAAGGGTTAGTTAAGTTTTAAATTTCGCCAAAAGTAATTTGTAATGCAGAGACTGTATAGTAACAAAAAAGAAACAGGAAATAAATGAAACCGAGATAGAATGGAATCCGTAACATTTTTATAAATACGACCTTTCGGGCACCGGCATTTTGCACTTTTAGTAAATCGGCTTTCGTGCTGGTATACTCACTCATAGCATTTTACGTTTTTTTTCCAAGTTCTGATTGTTTACATTTTGTATGACGCATATATTAAGATCGAAATTATGGTGTAATATTTGATATGTCATACTATTTTATGTAAGCAAATGAAAACATCTCCTTGCGAATTTGACAACAGTACCTACCTTTTTTTTAATTTAAGGTTAAGTACAGATTTATATTTCCTGCTTCCAAACTATTATTTGTCAAGTGCGTCGGTTTTATGGCTTTCAAACTAAACACAAACTTGCATATGTAAGAAGGTTCTGAAAAGTAGTGTTTGCGATTTACGTAAAAAGCAAAGAGTAAACGTGGCACGGCTATCTACGAAGTAGGAAACTCTTTGTTGTTTCCGAATTGATATTAATGGCAATTTCTAAAAGAACTATGCGTTTTTGCGGGATAAAATCTATCCTATAACACTTCGCACGCAATTAACTGACTTCATGTCAAATTTCATTTAAATATGTTGAGTTATTAAGGCGTGATTGACTGCAGACGTACATCCAAACACACATTCGAACTTTCTTATTTTCTCATTTATAGATATATAGATATTTAACCGATAAAAAGAAAAAGTTAATATTATACCGCATTTTCAGCGTAATCAATTGAATTAATATTCTAAGACCATGTAATTGAGGTTTAGTATACGTTAAAGGACGGGAGAAGGCTCGTTGGTTTCAGAAGATTATTCGCAAGAAAGTCTGCTACAATATAGAAGATTTAGGATGCCCGCTCTATATGAACTCAAGAAAAATAATTTGATAAAACTTTGTAAAGGACATTTATTTTGTAACGCTATATGCGCTGTTGAAAATGTATTTTTAATTGCCCAATGGTGGGTGAAATAAAAAAATAAGAAATAAAATAAAAAATGTGTTATTTATTTAAACACTTTCACATACATAGTTAATAAGGTCCACAAACATCATATACGGGTACATAATTCTTAATTACAATATTATTTACATCATCAGATACTAACAAATTTTTATACGCAATGAGTTCAAGTCTTAATTGCGCATAATCCAATGATGAACTGCATGTCACTTGAGCTACACGAACATTATTAATATGCATATCAATCAGTTTTTGCACTGTAGCCATATTGAAGTCTCGTAGCACTTTATTAGCTAGAATGTCCACAAATTCAGTATAATATCGTGCAACCAAGTAGCCCCACTTCTGCTTGACGGTCAAGGCGTTGGACACTGCCGGCTGCGCGTCGACGAAGTTCCTCCAAGTAGACTGGCCGAAGAAGACACCGCTAGCAGGATCATCATTAGGGTGGAAACAAACAGTCTTCACCCTGGCAATCGTTCGGCAGGAGACGGTGTGCTCACCAAGTGGGATGCTGTCGGTGCCGGTGTTGAATAACTCGGACACTACGTCCAATTCCTGGATCAGGACGTTCCATTCGTCGTATTTTAAAACGATTTTATTGTGTCCCACTTTTTCGAGAACTACAACAGGTTCAAACTCGTGTTTGGACGATAACCCTATCGCCAAACGTTTCGAGTCACCAGCGTTGCGTTGGTACACAGAGGAGAACAACATCACTAGACGAGACATGGCTGCAAACTGGCGCCGGTTCGGCCGGGAGGGGCTGAAAACTAATTAACATAACCAGTCTGCAGTAAACGTGTACGGTGACTTGAGCGCATACCTGCGTGGCACGTGGCCTTATTTACATATTATTCCCATTTATGATCTGAGGCGCACACCTGCGTGGCACGTGGCCTTATTTACATATTATTCCCATTTATGATCTGAGGCGCACACCTGCGCCCGCTGCGACGTGGGTGGTCATGAGCTCACTCCCGCTCCCATAAGAATACATGGGGAAAAAGTGGGCTCACACATTTGTTTACCCCCTACTTAGGTTGTTTTTCAAATAAAAGAAAGGGGGTTGTGGTGTCTCCCACATTTCAGGACAGTAAACTGCATACAGCTTGGGTTAGGGCTGTATGTATTGTATTTTTTCCTTTTTTTTAGCAATTGCCTAGGATTCTGAACAACTTTTTTTTCAGTGAATATTTTCTACCTTTAATAGTTTCCCCAAACCACTAGGACTCCACATCAGGTTTCGAAGGTTTCCGAATCCAAGTTCATATAACACTGTATTGTCACCAGACTCTAGAAGATTCCAATATTTAGAAGTGGGTGAAAACTGAGTTGCCAGATTTGCCTCAAAGTTAGTTTGATAGTTACCTAGCTTAACTTGTATATAACTATGTATTTACTAAGCTGGTAAAAGGGTCTTAAAAATACTAAACAACCACACTCATAGTCTCTGAACGCGCCCCTGCGCAGGTACCTGCATCGGTCGGTTAGCCATATAAAATGTGTTTTACTGTACCTACTAACTATGTTTAGGTTTTCGCGTGTTCCGTACTTATTAATTATTACGGTATTTAAATGAATTTCAGTGTAAATAAACACAGTTCGATTCGAGATCAAGTCACTTTCGAATGTTTATATCGCGCATATTACCTACTATAGAAAATAGAATTTCAGTATATTAATGTATGTAGGTCAAATATTTTTGTTCAAAGCATTGTCCTTGACTGTAATTTAACTTATTATATCGAGTAGCTTGACGATCGCTCATGACAAATGCAATAAAAATAAAATGCACAATTGCGCCACGCCAATCATATCATCAATTAGCCAATGGAGAAAGTATGACTTGTCTTATATCCCAAGATCAAAACTTGCCATATTAGGCGCGGGGCAGGGGGCCGCTATTATTGGCTCATTCAAGGACATATGGACAGAGCACGCAATATACCTTCTGATCGTGTTCCGATTGCCAAAAACTTACACGATTCGCTGTCTACTTACTCCCTGTAGCTGGTTCACGAAAGCTCACCAGCAGTTCGCTGGCATATTTGAATATGAATTGGCATGTTTCCACTAAGAATAAATCGGGCGTATAGTAGTTTTTAATGATTAATCATGCTAAGGAGATAACAAAAAACAATCTTATTCAATATTAAAGATAAAGATTAGAATTATTTATAGAAAATAAAATCGACAAAATCAGCCATAGTGACACGTGACCGCGAACGCCAATGAGAAAGCATTACGTCATAGCGTCCCTAGCGCCACAGAAGTGGTTGACATTTACATGTAATAGAACACCTTGCGTAGTAAATTTTTCGTTTGTAGCAACTTCTGTGTTGGTAATTTAGTTATTGTTAATTATTTGGCGAAAGAGAAGTTTAGTTCATTATGGAACAAGGTTTTAGCAAAGCAACCAGTTGTAATTTTCCCAAAATTGACGCCGTAGCCGTTGGAAGATTTTTCGCCTCAAACATAGACTTCTGCTCGTCGGAATTATATACAAGTGTCAAATATATACAGGGTGTTCACAAATGAGTATCGGGGTTTTAATGCTTTATAAGATTTATTACATTATCCTTACAGTTATAAATGATATGTCAAACGAAAGAGCAACTCAAACAGTTTTATATACAAGCTTACAAGTGTTCTATGTGGGCACCATTTGTCACACGGCACACATCAAGTCTGTAGCCGAGTTCTTCCCAAACGTTGAGCAGTGTGTCTTCAGTAACTGTTGCAACAGCTGCTTCAATCCTCTGTCGTAATTCAAGGAGGTCGGCTGGTAACGGAGGCACATACACACGATCCTTGATGAAACCCCAAAGGTAGAAATCGCTTGGCGTTAGGTCAGGTGAACGTGGAGGCCACGCATAGCAAGCGCTGTCATTGGGCCCCTTGCGGCCAATCCAGCGGTCGGGTACAGTTACGTTCAACCAACCGCGTACTTCGTTATGCCAGTGAGGTGGCGCACCATCTTGCTGGAAAATGAAGTTCTCTGGTTCATATTGTTCCAACTGAGGGAAGAGCCATTGCTCTAGTGTATCAAGGTAAGAAGTACCAGTTACAGTCGGTTCATCAAAAAAGAAAGGTCCGTAAACTTTCCGCCGGGATACGGCACAAAAAACATTGATTTTAGGGGAGTCTCGTTGCACTTGTACGGTCTCTTGAGGATTTTCTGAGCCCCAGATCCGCACATTATGAGTGTTAACATGTCCACTGAGGTGAAAGGTCGATTCATCACTGAAGACAACATGATGTAGAAAATCTTCATCGTCATGTAACAACATTTCGTTAGCGAATTTGGCACGTAAACCATGGTCTGCAGGCTTTAGAGCCTGTAACAACTGTAAACGGTAAGGACGTAGTTGCAAGCGTTTCCTTAAAACTTTCCAAACAGTCGACTTAGAAATTTCTAATTCGCGACTAGCCTTCCGAACAGATTTCTTTGGGCTACGAGTGAACGACTCTCTCACTCGCTCAACAGTCTCTTCGCTAACTCTTGGTCGTCCCGCGCTCTTCCCTTTACAAAGGCAGCCTGTATCTTCAAACTGATGATACCATCTACGGATGTTATTGTCACTTGGAGGATCACGCCCGAACTTAATGCGGAACGCACGCTGCACAGTAACTACAGATTCAGTCTTTGCAAACTGTAAAACACAAAACGCTTTCTCTTCACTAGTCGCCATCTTTGCTACTACCGCATTCTAGCGGATCGCAGTGGAAACATTTCACGCACATGCGCACTAGTGCCAACGAACAAAACTGTTTGAGTTGCTCTTTCATTTGACATATCATTTATAACTGTAAGGATAATATAATAAATCTTATAAAGCATTAAAACTCCGATATTCATTTGTGGACACCCTGTATTTAATATTATAAGCTGAAATCAGTTTCGTAAACAATAATCTATTGCTTAGACGTACGTTTTTAAGTTAATAGATATGATTTTGATGTTACTTTTGCGAAGTATAAGCAACTGTTAGGGAGTTCTATAATTACCGTGACGTCGCAATCTGATAACGAATTCTTGTAGAACTCGACGATAAAAATCGAAAATAAAGAATAATGTTTTTTTACATTTCCGTTCGTTTTCGAGATATAGCACGTTAAAAATGAATTATAGTTCCTTGTGCTTTTGGTGACGTTGTTCGGTACTATTATTTCTGTGCCGTGTCTTAACTTTTCAGCTGCATCACGCCTAAGGTATGTTTCTTTTTATATATATATAAACCTTTTATAGAAAAATATATCCTCAAAAACAGGTGTGGTAAATTTTAAAGCCATGGCACTGCCAGTTTCCAGTCTGCTCTAAGCTTCATATCAGCCTAACAACATCATCTTTCAGTGACGATATCTCGAGAACCAAGAGAGATATTAAAAACAATTATTCTTTATTTTCGAATTGTTTCGTCAAGCTGGTTAAGAATCTATCATCAGATTGTGGCCCACTAAATGATGTTTATTCTATGAAAAATAACACTAAAGAAAGATTTTAGAACATTAAACCAAAACAAACTCAACTCATATCTTATTACATTATCATTACTTGAAAAGTAGTGGTTCTGCAAAATTCATCATTTTTGCTTTGGATTTAGAAATATATTATGCACAAACAATTACATCAAAATGGTCTTCACAAAAATAGATTCTTCTGTCTGCAGGTAAACTGTGAGCATCCTCTCTCCTTGCAAGTTTTAACCACTTTCTCCGTATTTTTTCATTGTTTGGAACATATATAAATAACTTATCTGGTGTTTTTATTGTTGTGCTTCTACACTTCGGCACTACACAGTACTTATAAAACGAGGAACTCATGTGTAAATAAAGAAAATCTACACCTGCCATATACGTACACGACTGTTTACATTCATATCAGACGCTATGACGTCGTCCAAGACGCCATGACAATCTAGAGCGTTTTTGAGCTAAATTTAAATTCCCTTTTACAAATGCAAAATACATAATGTGAATGTTCGATTCTTTACAAAATAAGATGTTTTTTGAGTAAAATAGATAATAAGGTGAAGTATTAACCTATTTTTCAAATTTAGTCAACTACCCAATTATATTGTTGGTTTATTTTGATATTTAAGTTAAATACAAATTTGCCAATTTTGCGCCCTCCTTTCAGCTGCGCCCAGGGCACGTGCCCTACCTGCCCCACCCTAGGTACCCCACTGAGGTCTTTCAGTTTTTTAAAGTCTTAGAATAATTCATATACAGTGTTCAGTCTGCCAGTAAAGGCTCCTGCCAGGCAGACCTCACACACAACGCGCCTGCACGCCGGGATACATATACGACTCCAAACAGGCGCAGAGGCATCAAAACAAACCAGGAAAACAAATAGAATCATCTAGAAGCTAAGTGGGACTATTTCTTACAGAGGTTGCCGTACTACCACACAACGGAATTCCTGCGCCAGGCCGCCTATATAAGCGTAGCCGGCCGCTCCACCGCCAGTTCCAGCCTGACCGCTGAACCAGCGTCAACCACAGAAGACCACCGGAAGTTCGCGAGAAGTAGAAGCCGTCACTCTACCCCGGATCAGGACCAGGCTGAAATTCTCGACGGTCTTCTGATAACTGTACCCACATTTGTTTATGGTTTACCTGTTGTATTGTGTACCGAGTAATAAACTTGAAGGAACCGTTAAGTGTAGTTCACTTCAGTGGCGACAAGGTTGGGATAAGAACTCTCGACCATCATGGCTACGCCAGCAGCACCTACGGAATGGCAACAGTTCCTCCAAGGACTTCTACATCAGTTCTTCGAATCTCAGAGACAACTGATTGCGGAAGTCAGGAATCTCCGCCAACCCACGGCCCCGCCTCCGTTCCCAGCATTCAACGACGACGTCGAGAAATGGGAGACCAACGAGAAGCGCATAAGACAACACTTTGCAATTCACCACATAACCAAAGAAGAAGACCAGCGTGCATATTTCCTTTCCTGGAACCAATCGAAGATGTATGTCTTGCTCACCAAACTTCAGCCACAAGACCCCGACACCCTCACCTTCACGACCATCGGTACGACACTGAATGCATACTACAGACGCCGGTACCATGTCGTCGCGGCCCGCGTCGAATTCTATCAATGCCGGAAGAAGCCCGATCAGACGTATCGCCAGTGGGCGGCCGAACTCCAAGGCCTTAGCAGAAAATGTAAGTTTCAAACTCGTTGTTCCCACGAATCCTACGCCGACGACATGGTGCGTGATCACATCATACAGGCTGCACCAGATGCCGCACTCTGGCATGACGCCCTCAAGTTAGAGGACCCATCCCTGGAGCAGGTCATCGAACTAGCCTACAAATTCGAAATATCTACGGCCGCAGATCGCCGCCTGGAGTCCTGGGCGGATGTGGCCGCAATCCGAACCGACGTAGAGGACACACAGGACGTCGCCGCCATCCAGAGCTCCCAGTCGCGCTCCTCCCGACACCACAACCGGGGACCGCTTCCTCAGAAGGACATCGAACCGGCCCGTTCCGGCAGGGGCACCAAGTCTCGGCAGCAGCAGCGGATCCCGCAGCGCCGACGCCGCAGCCCGCTCCGCCTACCCTCCTGCCCCGCCTGTTATTCAGCACATGAGAGGGAAAATTGTCCGGATCGTTGGGCTGAATGCTCACGTTGCGGCAAGGAAGGACACCTGGCGTCCGTCTGCCGCACCAACACCACCAATGCCAATCCCGGCTCTCGCCGCCCAGGGTCTTACCAAGACAGGTTGAGCGGCGCACCTATGGATATCAATCAGGTAGACACTTCCACTGCATCCAAACTTTTTATTGACGTTACGGTCAATGGCAAGCCTCTGCGCCTACAAGTCGACACAGGAGCAGCAGTCTCATTGCTTAATTATACTACTTATGTGCAAATTGGCTCGCCCCCCCTCTCGCCGGCCCCCAATCGCCTCCTGACATACAACAAACAGGAAATAGCACTCCTGGGACAATTCACAGCAAACGTCATGTATAAGTCTGTACATCGTTCAGTCCCCTTTTTAGTAGTTAACAGTTCTCTCACAGCAGACTTATTTGGACTGGACGCTTTCCGCTTATTCGGATTTTCAATTGCTGATAACATACACCTCGTATCTCAGCATGTTCCTTTTCCTGAAGTGGACGCCCTTTGCACCGAGTTTCAGGACCTGTTCTCACCAGGCGTCGGCTGTGCAAAGGACTTCGAAGCATCACTCCAACTCCGGCCGGACGTACGGCCTCGATACTTCCGGGCACGCCAGGTACCCGTAGCGCTTCAACAACCACTTCAGGAAGAACTTCAACGTCTCCAAGACGAAGGGATCCTCCAGCCGGTGCGGTTCAGCCCCTGGGCCACGCCGTTGGTCATAGTTCAGAAGCCAGGACGCCGCTTACGTCTCTGTGGTGACTTTAAGACCACCGTCAACCCGCATCTGCTGGTAGACGACTATCCACTTCCGAGACCGGACGACCTCTTCCGTAAACTAGCAGGAGGTACCTACTTTACAAAAATTGACCTGGCAGAAGCATACCTTCAAATCCCTTTGGATATCCAGTCCCGACAATACACAGTCATCAACACTCCCTCTGGCCTCTTCCAACTCAACCGGCTCATGTTCGGCTTGGCCAGTGCTCCAGCGATTTTTCAACGGTATCTCGAACAACTTCTCCAGGATATTCCGGGATGCATCAACTATCTCGACGACATAGTCGTCACGGGACCCTCCGCTGCCGAACACATGACCAACCTCCGCCTACTCTTCCTCCGCCTCCGTACAGCAGGATTGAAATGCAACCTTTCCAAGTGTCAATTTTTTCAACAATCCATTTCCTACCTGGGTCACATCATCGCTCAGGAAGGCATTTCCCCAGCATTTTCCTATGTGGACGCTATTTCCAACTTACCTCGGCCTCAGGATCTACATCAGTTGAAATCTTTTTTAGGCAAGATTTCATGCTACAGAAAATTTATACCCTCAGCAGCACAAGTGGCAGCACCCCTGTACCACCTCTGTCGCAAGAATGTCCCGTTCCGTTGGACCCCAGCTTGCGAGACCGCATTCCACACCCTTAAACAGCAGCTCAAGTCCGCAGCATGCCTCATGCCATACACTCCAAACCTCCCCTTGATACTTGCCACAGATGCATCCGATTACGGTGTGGGGGCAGTTCTGTCTCATAAATTACCAGATGGCACGGAACGCCCCGTAGCTTACATCTCCAAAGCCCTATCGGCTGCTCAGCTTAAATATTCTCAAATCGAGAAAGAGGCGCTAGCTATTGTTTTTGCCTGCTCCAAATTCTATTCCCTTTTATATGGGATTTCTTTTCATCTCATTACCGACCACAAGCCACTCCTATCACTATTTGATCCGTCCACACGTCTGCCTACCAAAACATCCCACCGCATCCAGCGTTGGGCACTATTCCTGTCCCAGTTCAGATATACCATGCATTTCCGTACCACCTCCAGGCATGCCAATGCAGACGCCTTATCCAGACTACCGCAGGGACCAGACCTTGCCTTCGACAAGTCGGAACTTCTGGTGTTCCAGATCGACGATGACATACAAGAAGCACTGAAGACATTTCCAGTCACGGCCTCAAAAGTCGCGGCAGCCACAGGGGAGGACCCCCTCCTCCGTGTCATCCGACACCACATCCAACACGGGTGGCAAACACGTTCCCCTCCACGCCATCATCAAGACCTCAAGTTCTACTACTCCATCCGCCACCAGCTCTCAGTAGTAGAGGGAGTGCTCCTCCGCACAGAACCAAATTCCACCCCGAGGGTCGTCGTTCCGAGATCCCTACAACCGACAATCCTCCAAACTCTCCACCAAGGACACTGGGGAATTGCCCGCACCAAATCCCTTGCCAGACGCCATGTATTCTGGATCGGCCTTACCACGGATGTCACGGAGATGGTGCGGCGCTGTACCATCTGTGCCCAACAACTGCCCCGCCCCCCTCAAAAGTTCCTTTCCTGGCCGGCACCGTCCGGACCCTGGGAACGCATTCACCTCGACTTCGCTGGCCCATTCCTAGGCCACCAGTGGCTCCTAGTGACGGATGCCTTTTCCCACTTCCCATATGTCGTCCGTTGCTCCACTATCACCACAGAGGTCACCATTTCAGCCCTCACGAAGATCTTTTCCATCGAAGGATTACCATACGGTATCGTCACAGATAACGGACCGCAATTTCGAAGTCGGGAATTCCTATCCTTCTGTACCGCCAACAATATCCAACACCTCCTCACCCCGCCCTTCCACCCCCAATCTAACGGGGAGGCGGAACGGCTAGTCAGAACATTCAAAACCCAAATGACCAAATACACCACAAGTCACAAACTCGAAGAGGCATTGACACTCTTCCTCAGTTCCTATCGAACCACTCCAGTGGGGGCCAAAAGCCCGGCGGAATTGCTGCATGGCCGCCAACCTCGCACTCTCCTCCATCTCCTCTTACCCCCGCCCAAAGTACAGGTACCTTCGGGCCCATTCCGTTTCACCCCGGGCTTCCTAGTCTGGGCCCGCGGGTTTGGCTCCCGGGCCAGTTGGCTTCCGGGGGTCATCCAGCGGCCCCGGGGCCGCCAACTGTTCGACGTCAGCCTCGATGGCCGGATAGTGCGACGCCATCGAAACCAACTACGTCCCCGCTACCCCACGGCACCGTCCTCTTCCACCACGGCACGGCCATCCACTTCTTCCTCTCCTTCCCTGCCACCTCCACCACTCCTGCCGTCTAACCGTTGCTCAGGGACAGTTACAGCGCCACCAACGACGCCACAACCTGTCGGTCGCTCCGACACCCTTCAGCCGCAGCCTCTCGACCACCTGCGGGGACCATCTTCAGCGCCCCCCGTACAGCCCCCGGCCATCGACGCCGACGAACCGATGCCGTTAGCTCCACAAGTACCTCCACCACAACCTGCACCACGACGCAGGTCGGCACGCATCGCCAGGGGAACAGATCCGTACTCCCCTGGAGGTAGCCTTCATAGTCTGCTCCAGGGCGCCGCGGCAGACGACCTCGCAGACGTCGCATACATCGCTTCCACCCCCACCCCACCCCGGGAGGGAGGTATGTTCAGTCTGCCAGTAAAGGCCCCTGCCAGGCAGACCTCACACACAACGCGCCTGCACGCCGGGATACATATACGACTCCAAACAGGCGCAGAGGCATCAAAACAAACCAGGAAAACAAATAGAATCATCTAGAAGCTAAGTGGGACTATTTCTTACAGAGGTCGCCGTACTACCACACAACGGAATTCCTGCGCCAGGCCGCCTATATAAGCGTAGCCGGCCGCTCCACCGCCAGTTCCAGCCTGACCGCTGAACCAGCGTCAACTACAGAAGACCACCGGAAGTTCGCGAGAAGTAGAAGCCGTCACTCTACCCCGGATCAGGACCAGGCTGAAATTCTCGACGGTCTTCTGATAACTGTACCCACATTTGTTTATGGTTTACCTGTTGTATTGTGTACCGAGTAATAAACTTCTAGGAACCGTTAAGTGTAGTTCACTTCATACAGTACTTATAATCATATACAAAATGTCATTTCAGAAAAATTATGGCATGCATATTGGTCAAATCACCAGAGGTTTTTTTTTATTCTAAATAAACGATCTATAACAAAGAGAGAAACCATTCTGTTTCACAAAGTGAAGTGAATATACAGTTTAAACTTTAAAGTGTAGTAAGGTTTCTGTGAACTTATCCTTCTAGTGCAGCTAAATAAAAAAACTTTTTTTTTTTTGGGCATAAACTAGACGGATAAGTTCACAGAAACCTTATTATTAAAGCAGCTAAGGAAAAAGGTCTGAATCTCAACATGTTTAAAGTGCAGACTTGTCTCAGAACAAGATCTCATAACTTTCTGTCACTAAACAGCCAGGAGACTAGGCCTAATTTTACAAGAATTGTTTTGTGGGATCTCATTTGTTTTTGTAAGTCGATCGTTTATTCTGAATAGTTGCTCAAATGTAATGATTCAATTTGAAAATCGGTGGATGAAAAAAATTTAAAAATTCAAGGCATCAATATACGCCGCCAACAATGCACACTCACTCTTCAAACAACGCGTGTGTTTCACGGCTGAGCATACTGATTGCCGCAGATTTAACCACCACCATAAGTAAATACAGGGGCGGCCCTATAGCGGTGCGACCGCACCCGGCGACTTTAAGGGGGGCACCGAAAATGCACCGAGAGATCGTCTGCGCAAAAAACGAAAAAAAAAAATCTATTACAATCCAGCTTGCTGTTCATATATTATTTTAACACACATAATCCACAAGAGTTTATAAAAGTAAAAGTTTCAGCTTAATACATAGTCGTATGTCATCATAGAGTAGAGTCAATTCGAGTTGCTACTCGAGTCAGTTCGAGTTACTTGAATCATGAAAATCACAACTCGTTCCAAAGTTGGCACCCTCTGGTGTCGCGTCGCGCCTCCCGCACCTGTTTCCTGCCTTTTTGGCTGTAGTCTTGAAGTTCATGCATGCGGGTAACATGAGCATGGGACGAGATTCAATCTATTTCTCTCTTTCTACCATATTACATCTTCGGTGATTACAATTAACGTTGGTGGTATCGTAAATATTTATAAAGCTTATCTGTCTTTTACAGACAAGAGCAGACAAGAGATGTCGATAACTTTCAAAAAAACAAAAAAAAACTGTATGGCGCACATTATTTTAAAAGAAAACAAATCCAAGGCGAAACTGAGAAGGCTTCAAAATCGCTAGCAAATTTTTTTTAGAAGTCATCTGAATCGTCATTAGAACTAGTTCAACACGAGATGGAAGAAAACTTTTAATAGACGTTATTCAGACGAGGCTCATGATAAAGAACAGCATGTGCGAGAAGATTTATCTATGGCTGGAACGTCGTCTGCTGTTCAAAAGATTACAAAAGTGTATACAAGACATAGCATCACCGTCGCCTTTTCGAAGTACAAATTATGACGATATTTCAAAATTGTTGCTCATTGACTCTGCTGGCAGAGATGAAATAATTATTCGAGCAACGAAAAAGTCCAAGAAAAAAAATCATGAACGTCATTTTTAAATAAGCATTTTCAAAGAGTAACACCAAATCAAGAAACTTATAAAAGTAGATAGCTTGTTTATTCTGAATCTGTAGATAAATTATATTGTTTATTTGTTGTTTATTCAACAGAAGATCTCATTTTTATTTGGGAAAAGAACGATTCAATGAACGATTATTTATCAGAGCGTCTCAAAACTCACGAAACTTCCTCCATACCGTGATCAGTTCCGATAGAAACACTGATTCCTTTAAATAACTCCAATGTACTAGACAAGCATTTGTAAATACAGACTGAAGACAAAAAATCACAATGGATTGCTATCCTCTAATGAACGTCATGTTTAAAGGAAGTTTTGGATCTGAAATACTAAATACTTCTAATGATGGTAATCTTCTGGGTATATTGCAACTGCTAGGAAAATATGATCCGGCGATGATGGTTCATCTCCACCGTATTGCTAATAACGAGACTAATGTCTTATTGTATAGGCAAATTTATCAGAACGAATGAAGTTCGTAATAAAATTTTGACTAAAGTCACGTCGAACAATTTTCTTTGACATTGCTTTTGTTGACACTAATGAAGACGAAGTCTAAGTGCGTGAGTATTTCGTTGTGCTTACAATCCGGAAAGTGACTCTTTGGGACCTGGGAGCTGGATTCGCTCATGGAGGAAAGAAATATATGGAGACGACGCAAGAGATCTTCATCACGCATTGAAGTGACGTCGGGCGGAGGAGGAGTGGGGGGGGGGGGGCCTTGGCCGTACCCATACAGACACGGGGTATATGTACAAAAACCTCAAGGAGACTCTAGGATAAACGTAACGCCGCAATCTGGTGATGGATTATTATGTAACTCGATGAGACACACAAAAAGTTAAGAATAAAATTTTTTGATATCCTGCTTAGTTTTTGAGATATTCTGTCTCAAATGTGAAATGTTTTTGGTTGAAATTCAGAAGAAAAAATTGGTCAAAGACAAATTTGATGATGGATTCTTATTTAAAAAGACGAGACAAATAAAAAAATAAAGAATAAAATTTTTCGATATCTCGCCTAGTTCTCGAGATATACTGTGTCAAAAAAGAGGTGTCTTGAGTTGAAATGCAGAAGAAAAATTTCGCATAAGTTAAATTTAATGATCTATTCTTTTGTAACACGACGAGACAAATCGAAAATAAAGAATAAAATTTTTTGGTATCTTGCTTAGTTTTCGGGATATACTGGGATTGGGTTGATATGCGGCTTGGACCAGAAATTAATTCTGCCAAAGCTACAATGAATTACATGCAGAATGGATATTTCAGTTTTTTTACTACCACTTGTGGTTAGGTTGAAATGCGGCCTAGACCAGAATAAAAATAGTTATCTTGTTAACATACATCGTAAACTTAATTGGAAATGGCTGGAAGTAGTTTCCATCGCGATATATGTTTTGTCACTAACTTGGTTCTCATGAAATTACTAACAGTAATAGATAAATTCTTTGTCCCTTATGGAACAACAAAACCATTCTGGTACAGACTGCATTTAGACCTAACCACAATCTCCATTAAATTGCCACTATAAAATCAAACTATGTAGACATACCCACACTCGCGTATTTGAATCGCAAACTGTATTTGCAGTAACAAAATCGTTTGCTTCATCAAGATTCCTAGATTGCATAGCATAATTTAACACATTTAATTTCATCATACACTGTCAGCATAAATTGCAACGTGACGAAAGAAAGCGCAATGCTAAATTCACTGAATCGCGATGTAAAACACACCCCTTTAAATCTCATTTTCAACACTCGTTAAAAAGTAATGCTAGTCTATTATGTTCAAAATAGCAATGTATGCTGATTTTCTACACTACACCAACAAAAATTTGAGAACAAAAACCCCATTGAGAGCTATGACTAAATATTTATATACAGGCACCAAAGTTTGCAATTCCTACCGCCCACTTCAAGAACAATTATTAGAATGCAACTTACTTATGAAATGATATTCCAGGTTCTTTCCTCTCTTGCCTATTTGTGCAACCGTATGCAATACAAGATGGCATTATAAAACACTTATAAACATTACAAAATGAAATAATCACAGCATCAAACACAATGTGAACTTTGCATTTGTTTACGTTCGCAATATCGCCGCTGCCGCCACCAGGGCCGGATTTAAACTTCTTTTTAGTGTAGGCTGTTCATTTTGTGCCGCCCTTTTCTCCTTCATACTTATACTATTCACTAATTTGTATTACCTCTATTAGGTCGAAAACGATTATATGTATATGTGAATGGATATAGGTTAAGTGTGACTTCATTACTTGAAAGTATTCAGATTCAGTCATAAAACAGAAACAAGAAAAATGAATGTTTATTATGAAACAAGGATACAAACAAGAAAATAAAAAATGTAATACATAATTATAGTTTTCTACGGGATTTTTGATTGGACAAGTCATCTATAAGATCATCATAGTTTATGTTGTTCATTATCTCTGCTTCTATATATAGAAGAGCCAAACAGTTTAGTTTTTCTTGAGATAATCAAAACCCCAGGTAATTCTTCACTCGTTTTAAGCAGTAAAAGCTCCTTTCCCCAGAACAATTTGTTGCTGGAGTGCAAAGTGCTATGCGGAGAGCTATATCCTAAAATGTTACACAGAGATTGTTTCCTCAAAAATCTGGAGATCAAGAAACGAATTTGACTGAGGTTTCTCTGCAATCTTATTAGATGAAACGTACGCTCTTATTTGTAATCAATTATTATTAAACGATTAAAATTTATATTAATTTCAATCAGAATACCGGTTTCGGCATAGTTCAACGTATGTTCCTTAAAAATTTCAAAGAATTTAATTCATTATTAGCTAAGAAATGACGAATTAAGTTCCGAAAATCATTGACTTTTCAATGATTTTTTCAATAAAATTAAGACTTTCGAGCGCTTGGGGACTTTCAACATCCAGATACTCAATTAATGAAATCTTAGATCATACTTAAGTATTTTTATTGTAGAAATCATTAAATATAAGTCTGTTAGCAGAAACTTACCTGTGTCTATAGAGTCTTCCTTCAGAAATATACGACGGGCTATAGACTGCGTTGAACAAGATAGAAAGTCAGGAAACTAATGAAGAATTAAATTAATAATTTAGCTAATTGTTCGCTGTCACCACTTGCGTAAATGAAAATTGATAGTAAACGTATTTTTCTTTTCTATTAATTGTTCCGAGTTTGTCACTTCACTACTAGATGTCACCACTTAAATGAAAATTTATAGTACACGTTTTTCTATTATGTTTATAATCAAACACAAATTTGACGGCTTACTAAAGCGGGCACCCTTGGAAATTTGCCGCCCCTAAAACGCGGCCGCCCCTAGGCTGGAGCCTATACAGCCTAATGGGAAATCCAGCACTGGCCGCCACCGCGCATGCGCGAGAGTTTAGAGCCGGCGTCACAGATTTAACGTCACTTCTCCTCCATATATTTCCTTCCTCCATGGATTCGCTGCCCTGTTTATCATTGATACTTTGCAAAAGTTCGATTTGAATATGAACGATCGTTGAGGCCAAAGATATGACGATGGATCCAATATGGTAGGAGGTAACAAAGGTTTCCAAAGCAAAATTCTGAACCAGTATCTTCGAACATTTTTTAATTCATGTAATTTTCATTAAATTTGGCAATAGCAAGTGCCACCAAAACATCAGTTAAATTGGTTTAGTTGTCGGATATCTTTGATTTTATTTATTCTCTGGATCAAAAAATTTTATATTTTTATAGATTTTAAAAAATTATTAAAAACTATGAATATGACGTGTAAGTGAAGTAAGCATTGTGTTCGCCACAGTAGCTTAAATAAACCTTTTCAAACATATAGTATTCCTTTTTACTGTTGTTTCTCATTCATACCGCTGCTATCCTATACTAATCTTTCCGAGGTTTGAGTTATTATCACATATACAGACTATCTTTTACTTGCGGCTTTGTTCGAGTGGAATTCATAAAGCATTCATATACATATTCGTATCCGAATCACACGGGAACTGCTATTTGGGATAAAAGTAGATGCCCAATACATTATTCCAAATTTATCCTAAGCAGTTCAGCCGTTTCGACGTGAAACAGTAAAAACATGCAAGCAAACAAACTTTTACATTTATGATATTAATAGGATGTAAAAACTGTATGTTATCTTCAGTCTATCTATATGGACACATTAATTACGAATAAGCGATTGCTCATTTGGGGCGCCACAACGAAATCTCGCACCACCTGAAAAACTTGCTAGGGCCGCCCCTGAGTAAATAACGGATAACTTCCAAACTGAGCAAGATAAAAGTAAAATTTAAGATGATAATTACACTTGCTGAATTCTGTGCATGAAAGAAATTTCAACCATATACTCTCATTCGGAGCAAAGCAATTGCAATTAGCAATTGCAATTATTCGCCAAAACTTGTCACGTTTTGAGTTGCCATTTAAAATACGTGGAAAATCAATAATATTAGAATTCTCTTATGACTTGGGATGAAACCATATATGTGTACAAAATTACCTGTTTCTAGGAAAACGGGAAATACGGTAGAATTTTGATGTCGGGATGTAGTAGTAGTATTTTTTTTTTTTTTTTTTTTTTTTACTTTCACTAGCTTCCAAAGTAAGAGGAGGAAGAAAATAAAATTTAAAAGATTGGTTAAAGTTAGTAAACACCGTCTATAATGAAAATCTGAGGCATGTGACATTTTTGCGGTAGAAAACGATTTCACGTTTGGGTTAAATAAAGGCTAGATATATGGACATTGTTTAGTTATAGACTTTTCTTATAATCTGGGGGTAAAACTTTATCTGTGTACCAAATTTCAGCTTTCTACGTGTACGGGAAGTCCCTTAGGGTTTTGATGACCATCAGTCAGTCAGTCACAAAAACGGTGAACTTTGTATATGTATAACATCAAAACTAAGCAAAGGAACGTAATAAAATTTTATAAGTTTTCTAAGACTGCTGATCTCTATGTATAATATAAATATGAAGCATGTAGCATCAATAAGAACGAAGAAATTAAGGTTAAAAAATAGCCCGAATCTCTTTGAGAAAAGGGTAGGTAGTGCTGTCGCCGTTCACTCTACTTGGCCTGCCGTACACACAGAAAACGGAGCTCGTTCAGTTTCAGCAACCATTCCCAAAGCGAAGCGTCTAAATGTTGACAATGAGTGCTCAAATATTAGGTCCAAGTATCTGTGACACACCATAGCTTTAAGCTTGTTCCTTCCACCGTCCCATTTCACGAAAATTCTAAGAAAAGGAAAAATGACTTTGTCGTTGACTTTCCTTGGTGATTGAATGGAAAGATGTTTACAATATTCTCCAAAAGCTGCGGCTAGAACGAGAACTTCGCGCCTATGAAAGACCATCGCCAGTTGGTTAAACTGGCGTTCCTTGTTCAAATATATGATTAACAATTGCAACAGTATCTTCTCTTAAATAAAAAATAAAGTCTTCGCTTTTCTCGTGGCAATGGCGTCCTTGGGGTGGGAGGATCACACTCTATTCCCTTCAGCAGCGTGACCCATCATCCATCAAAGCAGGGATGACCAACCTGCGGCCCGCGGGCCGCATGCCTTGAACATTTTTCCAACCCGCGACATTCATCACACTTATACAAAGTAGTGAAAACCAATTTATTGAACAATAAATTATTTGCTCATCCATATGTTAAAAAATTACCTGTCGAAATGTGAGACAAAATTAACTTTGATTTTAAAATAATATTCTTGCGAATATACGGCAGATATCGCCTGTACTATTTGTGAGTTTACACTTATGAATTCGCAGAATAATTAAATTATGTTCTGCGAACTCATCATGCGCGCGCATTTTGGAACATGTAATATAACAGGTTCTATGTTTCACTCGTAAGTGGCTTAATCTAAATCTAATATGGGGCTATATAATTTTATATGCTGCCCGCGGAGTTATGAAGCATTGGCCACCCTTGCGTTAAAATATCACTAGCTGCACTACAAGTATAATTTTATCTTGATACTATTAATCAACTCTTGCAATACGAATCTTATTAGGAGCAACGGTTTTTAACATTAAAAACTTAATTAAAACCCAATAACATAGTGCGCTCAATAAACTTTTATGATAATTTATAGACATGCCGTTTAATTATGATCTACTAGTGTCTAGTTATGATTACGTGGTTTTATACTAAATTTTTTTCGAGGCCGCTACACCACTTGAATGAAGCTAACACATCTTATATCCGATTTTCAATGTGACTCTGGGACAGTAATATTTACAGATTTAAGGTAAGGAATTCGTCCGGTCATGCAACATCATTAATAAATTAACACAGCCGGCGTCATGAGAACCTTAAAAAAGAATCCATCGTCTGGGTAGAATCGGTGATATTAAAAAACCTTGACGTTAGTAGAACTCTCCTTACTTCTGACTGGCTGAAAAAACGGCGGACATATATATATATTATGGGGGTACCTGCTTATGTAATTAGTTTTTTTTTACAACTTGCTTTATTCGTAACTTTCCATACTACCCATGCCAGGTGTCAACCCTTGCTAGGGGAATTCCAATTGTGAAATGCCGTGGAACTCGGCGCGCTTATGGACATTCCTGTAGGCAAACGTTCGTTTGTTTACCCACCTAGAGCTGTGAGTGTGTCCTAATAGAAGCCTGTCGCCACACTAAATTCGTGTTGTGATTTATTAGAGAAAGAAGCTTGCACTCTCTTTCACTCCATCGTTTCGGGCTAGGTAATGCGCTCAGTTATTCCTCGCGGCGCCTAGACCAACCGACGACAGCTCCTGGCTCCAGTCGGCAGCCGTCCGGCCATCGAGAAGGTACCAGATCCAGCGACCAGCTCACGGTGGTGGTGACGCTGCTCACGCAGCTCATCACCACCTTAATGCCACGTCAGCATGAATCAACGAGACTCCATTGACATACTCATGACTTATCCAAACAGATAAGTCAAAAAAAGCAAAACAGACAGCAGGAAAAGGTTTTAAAACTTGGTACTGCATAACTATTATAGCGCCAGCTATATACATGACGCTGCTGCTGCTGCGTCACGGGCTGTGTCCAATGCTCCGCTCGGAAACAGCTGTTTGCTAAGGCGCGCGCACTGGGACGTCAGACGTCTAGGAAATCCGGCCGACCACTTGCTTTGTATTCTAAACTAGGTAATGCATTTTCTATGAAGTTAGCTGCGTAACCCCGATCGGAATTCCGACATACAAATAACTTGTTTGTAGACACTTGCCCATGCCGTGATATATATTTCGTGTACTTAGTTGTTAAATAGCTTGTTTGGCCTGTCTCTCGTAAGCAATACCTCTGTGTATAGGAAATAGCTAAGGCATATTCCAGGACTCTGACGTCATTCGCTTTTGTGTGGAACCGAACCTATCTCGGGCTGTGACGTCAATGGGAATACCCACCACTCCTCTGACTTCAACGGCCTCCCATTTGAATGGATCGAGTGGACAAATATCATGCCAACGTTTCCTGTTGGGCGATTTGAATCGCCCGCCATGTAATTAACTTAAAATCGTAGCTTCAGACAAGTGGAATATCTTCGCGACTAGGTCAAAGAACTTTTGCGCCGATGTGTCTATTTTCCCCCCCTAATAACATTCTGTTGTGCTCTAAAGACTATAATAAACTGTACATTTCGAAGCCAAAATCAACAAGAAAACTAATCAGTTCATCGTAAATTTTTGCGAAACACTGCACGGTTTATTTAACCAATAACATTATATGCCTATTGTTTTCGACATATCGTAACTAAGCCAACATTTAAATTAACTGTTAAATTGCATAACTAATTAATCTACGCACCATCATATATTGTAACATTAGAAGAGATGGAAATGAAAACAGTAGTGCTTCAGGGTAATGTTAGAATCTATGATGTTCAGTATTCTAATAAATGATTGTATTAATGATTTAAAGCGGGATGTTAGTTCTTCACTGATGACATAATCTATACCTATAAAATGCCTATCTTGGTCGCGATGTGGCAATGACTGTCACACTCTGACGTCACGCTTTCAGCCTCCACTGCCCAAACAACAACGGAGGTGTTCGAGGTTATGCACGTTATTTAATAACATTAATGAACTGTCAGCACACTAAAAGAAAATTATGTATTTCCTAAAAAATCGTGATATTAATTATTAGTTGCTTTTTCTTAGTTAAAATTCGTTCTATATAGATTTTTCCCATACTATTTGTACAGCGATACCGTTCTTACAGTAAATCAAGAAATATCTACATTACATTATTTTGAAGATTATGAGCATTTGAAGAAAAGTGTACTTAGTTAGCGAAGAAACGAACGGCTAAAATGTTGCGTTCAACAAGTCATTTTTTACGGTCTTACAAGATTTGATATTCAATATAGATATTTTAAATCACTGTTATAATACTCGAAGAAATGATTTGCCGAAACACTGAAATAAAAGTATGTACTGCTTTAAATTAATATATTAATTATTAGTTGCTTTTATTACTGCTGTCACTACATCACATTCGTTTAAATATTTCCAGTGGGTCAAATTTATATCGCAATATTGTGAACATATTCGTACACGGGTAAAAGAAGCTATGAATTTTGAACAACAATGTAGTAGAAGCTGTGTAATGCAGACATGATCAGAATAACTGAAACATTTTTTTACAGAAACATTCATAATGATTTTAGTTTTATAAATAATTAAAGCTGCTTTCATAAGCGCCAAGTCATTATAAGCATTTAAATTTAATTAAATAAGAAAATTTAGTTAAAAAAACATGGTACAACTTTCAGGATGAAAAAACGGAAAATAAAATTGTACTTTACAATTTAAAAAAATTCTTTCCGCGATTCTCACTTTTCAGTCACTGCTGTTAAGCTACTCGCTAATCTTTAGGTAGGTAGTACATTGGATATAGGACTTGAGTCTACATCTGAATTGGTAGTAAGGCTATTAAGTAATTATTTCATCGCAATTTATCGTGTCATATGAGACCTGAACCAGGAATAAAACCAATATTATGCCGCGCTATAGCATGAGGTTTTGGAATTCCTAATTTATTTTTTATTTCATTGGTTCCTTATTTCTGACACCATTAATTCAGTAGAAGTTCCACCTGTATCACTGTGTAAACTACAACCGCAATATGTACAAATTACAAAATAAGGTTTTCAGCATTAAATAACAATTTATTTTGCCAGAATTTTCCTTTCATCCGTCATTTTTGATGGGTTTAAAGGGTAGTGTCATATAACAAGATTAAAACGGCATAGGATTTTGAAAGGATGAATGAGGATTGAGACAGGATATATGGTCAATATGAAGACAAATGCCAAAAAGAGTCAGCTGATAAGGTTCATAGACAGCGAAATACATACTTTGTTTTACCATGAGACCGTGGAGGAATTATTTGTTGAAGACATACAATATAAACGTTTTGTAATATCATCTGTACTATAATTTCGTAAGCTGGCTTACTCACCTCGATAGCTATTGGCTGGAGAACAGTGATGTCACGCACCGATCCTCGATCGCAAATTAACAGCGACCAAAGATGTTACTAGAAATTCGAGGTTATGTACACAGTTAATAACTAAGCAACTGTGACGAAATAATTTGCCAGAACACATTAATTAAATTTGATTTTCGTAGCATTTAATTTTAATGAAATAAGAAAATTTAGTTAAAAACATGGTACAACTTTAAGGATGAAAAAACGGAAAATAAAATTGTACTTTACAATTCAATGAAGTTCTTTCCGCGATTCTCATTCTTCAGTCACTGCTATCAAGCTACTCGCTAATCTTTAGGTAGGTAGTACATTAGATATAGGACTTGAGTCTACATCTGAATTGGTAGTAAGGCTATTAAAATCAAAACGTGGGTGATTTCTTAATTCCATTTTCTTTGCTTTTTACGTTGGTGCGTGTTCACTGTACTTATTTATTTTATTAAAATTTTGCAGAGGGAACCCATAGGGTGAAAAACAGGTCAGCTTCGTACTTTAGCCAGTCAACATGTTGACTGACCTTTGATACTAAAATCCGGAACTATTCCAGAAACGTAACCATAGTATGGTTACGTTTCTGGAATAGTTACCATACCCAAAACACCTCCACAGGCGTTCACTAGTTTGATAATGAACTCAATTAGGCAGGACACATTCCATCGGTGGTGGGGAGAGTACACAAAATTCTTCATTTACTGGACAGAATGATGAGAAAATGTACTGGGGAGGGGGGGGGGGGGGGAATAAGAAGAAGCTTGGTCAGACCATTGCTGGAATATGATTGGATACCAAATACAAGAGTGCCGCAACGCGAGGGCAGCTAGATTTGTTTATGGAAATTATCGCAAAACACGAACGATAGCTGATATGATAAAGGGGCCATATTGGGAGTCAGTGGAAGACAGGTAAACCGAGTGCCCGAAGTGTACTCTTAAAATGTTCATATTGGCGATGAGGCATGACTAGATATTGGTAGAATAAATAGGAGTAGCAAAACTGAATTCAATTAAAATTAAATAAAACTATAAACTTGAAAGAAAAATCGTACTAGAACTTGAAACTTATGACTATCGCTATGTAATCTTATATTTTTATATATAAAAATAGACGTGTTTTTTCCTAATTTCACTTTTCAGCCACCACTACCTAGCACAGATCACTGATGTTTGTGGGTGGAAGTAGCATGGAGTTTCCTGTCGTGCACAACGTTGGCCGAATGCCGATAGCTGTGGGGATGTGGAAGATATAATGATTAAAGTTGGTCAGTGCAGGGCGTTTTCATATTTCGACCAAAAATTCGTATCTCCGTATACTTCTCTTTACTGCCACAACTACGTAACATAGACCTTTGGTGTTTGTGTGTGGTAGTAGAATCGTCTTTCCTGTCGTACACTATGGTTGTTAGATGTCGGTAGCTATGGGGGTGTGGGAGATATGGGGGTTGAAAGTGGTCGACCTGTGGCAATTTCATACTTCTGCCAAAGACAAAAGTGTCATGGTGTATCACTTTTCAGCGAAAACTATAGATCACAGATCTCTGGCGTTTGTGTGTGGTAGTAACACAGAGACACCTTTCGATCACAACAGCGGCCGAATTTCAGAAACTGTGGTTTTGTGGGAGATATGGTGGTTGTAAGTGGCTGACGACTACATAGCATAGAGCATTGGTGTTTATGTGTGGTAGTACTGTAGAATCGTGTCTGTTGTCGTGCACTATGGTTGTTAGATGTCTGTAGCTATGGGGGTGTGGAAGATATGGGGGATGAATATGGTCGACCTGCGGCAGTTTCATATTTCTGCCAAAGACGCATGTGTCATGGTGTATCACTTAAGTGAAAACTATCAATCGCAGATCACTTGTGTGTGGTAGTAACACAGAGTCTCCCATCGATCACAACGTTGGCCGAAATTCGGTAACTGTGGGAGTGTGTGAGATATGGTGTTTGAAATTGGTCGATCATGAATATTTTCGTATTTCATCCAAAGACTTGTGTGTATCCGTAAATTTTACTTTGCTGCCGGAACTACATAGTGCAGAAGACTGGTATTTGTGTGTGGTAATAGTATCGAGTCTCCCATCGTGCACTATGGTGGTTAGATGTCTACAGCTGTCAATATGAATTCTTTACAATCACGAACGAAGTCGTGGGTACCAGCTATCATATTATAAATGTGGAAGTAAGTCTCTGTCTTTTTGTTACGTTTTGACGACTAAATGGCTATATGAATATTGATGGAATTTAACAATGAAATAGTGTAGGAAGGACACAGGACATTTTTTCGGTATGAATAACAGTTTTAGTCACTAAATTTTAAGAACTTATCGAATGATGAGAGACAGACAGATTCGTGTGTTAGTCTGTAATGTTACGTTGGTTGCTCAGTCGCGCAGTCTGTTAGTGTTTGATTTGTTAATAAATTTCGATAAGAAACAAAACTTATTATTTAGTATAGAAGTCAATTTGCTCTGCACTGTACTATTCATTTGTGTCTTTATAAAAGTTTCTGGCACAAATTTGTCTTCCTTTTTGACATGCCTTACGGACCTAAACCTGGCCTAAGGTGCAGGTCTAGAAGACAATGTGCTGCTATTAGATTATAAGATTCAGATGCTCATGTTGAAGAAAGAAGAAAAAACCAAGCTGAAATAAAGCTGCCATCAGTTAACCCCCCCCCCCCCCCCCACTCACACACACATTCCCGCACCTTCGCTTACTTTTCTGTTTTTAAATATGTTGTAAATTGATTCTCTTCATGAGACAGATTAGACGATAGGATGATATAATGATGGCTTTCCATCATATTATGTCGACTCGGTGTTGTTTGGGACAAATCTTACGTTACTAACAGTTTTCTATATCCAATTCTGGCAATGAAACTCCAAGTCCACGCGTACGAAGTCGCGGGTAACAGCTAGTTATACATATTTATACAGCAACGACGCTAATGTCAGATATAACGAAGAATTTTACAAATGACTATCTGATATTTTAACTTGTACATAAAACAGGAAATAATGTTTCCTATTGGAATACTTTTAACACCGGAGTGGTTAAAGGATAAACTTCGCAATAGTATGAATGCTTGAGAAGAAGTGTTGAATACTAATGGTACTACTATAATCAAGAACTGTACAGTAGCTCCAAAAGAGTAAATAAAAACGTTAAGCCGCTTGGGAAACCCAAGACTCCAGGTTCGAATTCGGGTATGTCTAGGAGTTAACTGGCATTTAACACAACATTTTCCCCAACACTGTGAATTACGCAGCGAATGCTCCACGCAGCCATGAGGGAGGAGGAATACGAGCCAGGTCAAATCTCTACGGCTTAGCCAGCTTTCGTGGTCTCTCTGTCAACAATTCTGTACGTATTTACTTTCACCTAATATTATGAACAGCTTCTTCCAGTACAAAAATATTAACAAATACAATATACACTAAAATCGGATAAGCAATTTAGGTTTCGGAAGTTTACGGAAATTAACAAATATGGATGTTGTAGATATATGCTGGTTCTATAATAGACGAGCTCTAAGCAACGACCAGAAAAAAAATCTATTTCCTTAATATAAATACCATCTTCCTAAAATTTTAAACACGTTATTTGGTTTTGGGTTAATGCAACACATACCAGGTGCAAAGTTGAAGCAAGAGGTGTGTTACAGTTGCACAGGCAGCGAAGTTACGACAGATCTACATTTTCCTTCAGGTACAACGGATTTGTAGAATACTTACTGAATATTAAATGATTCCTAAGGCTTCCGCGGCCGTTTTTGTTCATCATTAATAGATTTTTTGGGGTATGCCACGTCGTTTATTCCATAATATAAACAACGCGGCATACCTCGAAAATCTATTAATTACTGAATATTGTATTATGAAACAAGATACATGTATGTGCAATAGACGTTACAGTTAAAAGTCTGCGATTCAGACTATAAACTGCAAAGACAAGTGCTTTTTAAAAATAAAAGAAGAATAATCGACACCGGTAACTGTCAGCCAACAAATCGCAAGCGAATCTAATGATACATCAGTACCAGGACGCAGTAATGATGGCTCCTAAAGTGACTCCATTCTCCATTGTAATGCAGAGAAACCTAAAGGACTGCCAGAAGAAATATATAAAACATGAAAATCCTATACTGCCATCAGTCGTAGCCGACACACCGAGAGTGGTGGGTGAACGGTTAACGTTCTTGGCCTCGCATTCGGGAGGACGCGGGTTTGAATCCCTGTCCGGGCATCCAGATTTGGGTTTTCCATGGTTTCCTCAAATCACTCCAGGTGGATGCCGGGATGCTTCCTTCAAAAAAAGGCCATGGCCGAATTCCTCCCCCTTCCTTGTCCCCAGTCCCATCCCGCCTTAGCCGTCGACGAGGCGTAAAGCAAAAAAAAAAAAAAAAAAAAAAGAAAGAAACCGACAGAAAAAGAAAAATACCACATGCTGGGTTAGATGGAATAAAAGCAGTAATGGGATGAAAGTGGAAGAATCAATACAGGTAAGTTTGGCGTCAGGAATGAAGTACATGGCTAAACGACCCGGGGAAAAAATGGGTTGGATGAAATGCAAAGAAAGGCATCTAGATTTGTCTTTAGATACTACCGCATAAAATACTGAAGACTAATGTGTTGAAAGAATTGAGTTGGGAGTCACTAATGGACTGAAGTAAGTAAAAGGAGGATGAGCGTGTAATAGGTCTATACTGTTTAGTATATACCGAGTGTGGCGGGAATGCGCAGGTTCCAACACCTGCCGAGCCATCCAGATATCGGTTTTGCATGGTTTCCGAAATCATTCCAGGCGAATTGAGGGATAGATCTTTCAAAAAACCATGGCCGAATTCCTTCCCGTACCTTGCCCTCAGGCCTCTCCCGCCTTTAACGAACTCGAAGTCAACGAACTCGAAGTAAACGAGGCATAAAGAGAAATGGCATACATTTATTTTTTTATTAGTATTCCTCCCCTCGTTGACGAGGAGTTCAGTGGAGATGGGAGAACACCATTCCGGTGGAGAAATTTCTGCAAAAACCAAATCTGGAAGAACTGACCGGAAATAAAATCCGCAACCACCGGGATGCTAGTCCCGCACCTCCCGTTCATCTACCATGTTCGCTATTTCAGTAGTGATACATGTCGAGGAGAGAGTTAGGTGTTGTATGTGGAAGAGAAGAGAGGACCGTGATCTAGTTTCTATTTGCATGCAGGGTAGTGGAAATGGCATAAACTATGAAGGTGTTGCTGATTAACACACCTCAACTGCTTATAGTAACAATGCACACAGAACATAAATACAGTATGTCTTTGGGTAAACTATACACTTTCATATACACTGATAACCCAAAACATTATGAACACTTCCCACCGCGTCTGGTGACACTGCGAGTGCTTCATGCGGTAAAAAAGTATACAAACGGAGCAGAGACGAATGGAGAGCCATTCAAGAGACGCATGTGTGGCAAATGGGGAAATTCACTAATATATGTGACTTTGACAAAAGGCAAATCGTTACAGTTCGGTGCCTGGCAACGAGTATCTCAGAAACGTCGAGGCTGGTCGGCTGTTCGCGTACTATTGTAGTGAGCACTGTCCTCACCTCATTATAGAATATGGAGGTAGGAGACATACCCGCTCTGTAAAGCAGTACAGTGTGCGATCTGTAGCAAATCAGATGGCAGAGTACAGGTGTGAATATGGGGCTCCGCAGCACACAGCCCCCACAAGGACCAACAACATCGTCACTTACACTTACAATGGGCACGAGATAATCGACATTGTACCGGAGGTCAATGGAAACTTGTCGCTCGGGCAGATGTATCACGTTTCTAGCTACGCTAGGTCGAAGGTCGTCTTCCAGGTGAGCGGCTGCTCGGAACATGCACCGCGCCACGCGATACATTCTCCTGAGTTTCCATGGGACCTGACGTAGTGATCAAAGGCGCCGTGGCAGATGTGGACTTGAAAATTATTTCAGATCACCTGCGTCCCTTCATGCTTCACATCTTCCACGACAGAGATTGCATCTTCCAGCAGGATAACTTTCCATGTCACAAGGCCAGAATCGTGGCACAGTGATTTGAGGAGCATGTTAGTAAACTCACGTAGATGTCTTACCTATCAGATTCATCTACTCTGAACCGGACAGAATACACCTGTAACGCTATCGGGCGTCAACTCCACGCTCGCGAACCACCAGCGCGTAATTTAAGGGAATTGCGTGACCTGTGCATAGACATCTGGTGCCAGATAACTCTCGAAACCTTTCCTGTTAGAGCACAGTAAATAGAGCATAATCAACTATACGTTTGAAGCATCAGAAAGAGAGGTCGATATGTTTTATATCCTAGTTTATTTTTGTGATTTATTATTAACTTTACTTTGTTGGTAGCTGACAAATAATACTATTTCCTGAATTATTTGTGTCTCATAAATGTGTATGAGATTCATAATAATGATGTGTAAGACAAGTGTATACAATGAATTTCGCTACCATTCACTAAAACCGAAATATGAAATAAATGTAGCTAGATATGAATATACATCAGTACTAAAATGTCTAGGTTCGTTATGCCGAGAAAAACATTTTTTTCGTGCATGAGATGCAAGATTTAATTATTAAAAAAATGTTCTTTTAATATTTATTTTTAATTGCAAAAAACAGGCTTAAATTTGAATTACACTCTCTAATTACAAAAGGACAACACGAGTGCGGAATTGAAAGAAAAGAGTACATTTATAAAATAAAATACACAGAAATACATGTTTGTTTAAGATTACACAAAAAAATTGAACTCAGCCAGCAAATGCAATACTTTTTAATTCTTAAATTGTTCCCGGCTACCGTCGATCAGTTCAATAGTGTTTCACTGCCAAGGAAATTGGGCTAAAAGACTCAAATTAAATTGTGACTTATCAGTTTCGTCGAGACGGTGGCTGCAGGCAGGCTACATGCTGGAGCGGTCTCCTACGAAACAGACGTTCCTTAGAACGTTCCCCACACGGAGAAAAACAATCACGACAAAACTATGCCGTGACAAAACGTGGCGTCCACGTTGTTGTCCACACGCACACACCAGACGTGCGTGGTCTTCCGAGATCCACCCGGTAAAGCAGTATACACAACCCGTGCGTACAGTGCGGGACCTTAACCCGAAGTCCCGCTCGCTAAGCCATGTACACTCAGCCCCTCCCGGCTTCGGGAGCGCCCTCTGTACCTGCGTCAAACAAAGACACACACACGCGCCAGCAACCTGTCACCAGACAGGTTCCTCCCTCCGCCGTCTCACAAAAACGGCTGAGCGAAATAATAAAAACAGCAGAGGCTGGACATTACGGTACATATAGCTTCCCAAATGCAGCAGACGCAAGAAATTAGAATACTCCGTCTTCTCAGTGGCACGAAGTATAATATCTCTAAAAAATGTGGATTAACGCTTATTTTAGACCTATATTTTCAGACCACTGCACTGAACACATTTCGTGTTGGTGAATACAGTCTTGCGTCCAAATATTATACTCCGGCTACACAGGCCGAAGAGTTATCAAATTAACCACAGTATCGATGTTATTAAAGCGAAAGAAGGATTAATGGTATACTACAGTGAAGGTATGTTCTGTTCGAATTTTCTGTTACTGACTACAGTTTCGAAAGAAAAAAAAAGTGCCTGCTGGCAGATTGGAAGTGGAATCGTTCTGTCAATCTGTCACACGTTCATTCATTCACCCTTAGGGGTGTCTCCTATCATTGCTTTTCGGAAAAATAAAGTGTGAGAGATTTTCACTAGTAACTTCAGCATAAGGTTTAAATGCTCACTGTCATAAATTTCTGACTTTTAATTTGGTTCATAAACTAAGACGCGCGACTACTTTCTGGATGAAGTATTCAGTGGCGTAGCTAGGGGAGGGGGGGGGGGGCGGTGGGGGCGGTCCGCCCCGGGTGTCACCCGTTTGGGGGTGACACCCACGTTTCGAAAATAGTAATCGAAATTAGTGTGAAACAAAAAATAATAATAATAAACTTCTTTTATCCTTTGGTGTCGAAACACGTCTACTTTTATTGTTATGAATATTTGTTTTTAGGTTGATCTAGCTCTTTTTCAAATGCGATCCAGGCGGCTGTGCTCATTCGTGTTTTTTTTTTTTTTTTTTTTTTTTTTTTTTTTTTTTTTTTTTTTTTTTTTTTTTTTTTTGCTGTCGTCAGTCTTTAGACTGGTTTGAAGCAATCCTCCATCCCTTCCTATTCTGTGCTAACCTCTTAATTTCTACATACCCCTTACAACCCACGTCCTCAATTATCTGTTTCATATATTCTAATCTCTGTCGACCTCTACAGTTCTTACCTTCAACTGTTCCCTCCACTAACAAATTAACCAATCCAGCATGTCTCAAAATATGACCTACCAACCTGTCTCTTCTTCCTGTAAGCTTCTTCCATAAACTTCTTTTCTCACCCATCATTTCCAAAACTCGTTCATTTCTTACTTTGTCTGTCCACCTAATTTTCAGCATTCTTCTGTAGCACCACATTTCAAATGCTTCAAGTTTCTTTCTTTCCGGTATTCCTAACGTCCATTCGTTATAGTAGAATATAATTGTTGGCAATACCGTGCGCTTAAACAAAGAGAGCATCGCTCTGTAGCTCCAACAATCACAAGAAATCGTTCATTGTTGTGCTTGCCGTCTGTCACTGTTGTTTGGTTTGTTAGATGCGGCGGTGGTTATAATGTAAGTTTTCTTGTATAAAAAGAGGAAGTTTTAAAATTAAAGTTTATATATAATTGCTAAAATCATAGTAATTAGACAGTTAAATTGTAAATCCTCGAAAATATTTAGAGAAAATTTGGAAATGAAAACCAAGCGTATGTCGGAATACGCGTAGTATAGGTTTTAAAATTGTTTTGCTTATTTAGAATTCCATTAGCTTTCAAGCTAAGATTTACAAGTGCTTTGAAGTTTTTCTAGTAATTTTTGAATTTATTATCTGACAGATTCGTGATGTACAAACTGAGTACATTTCGCGTTATCCGATTTACACTCTGCATACCTGCTTATTATCGACAGTGCATCTATATTCGACATGAAATCGTATCATGTTCGAATTTATGCTAGTAAAAACTGTGCATTAAACTAGGAATACTGTCAGGTTTCAAATCAATCTTAACGGGTCCAAGTTTTCGTTGATGGTATCGTCCGTCGTTGGTAATCAGTTTATGTAAAGCATGTGTTTAAAACAGTCGGAACCGTAACTGTTGTGTATAGAACATGTAATGTAAATTATATATATTTAAAACTGTAAAGAAAATTAAATGTAAATTGTTGAACTATGTAAATAGAACTGTAAAGTAATGAAATGTGAATTGTCATAAAACGCAAAGAACTTGGCTGTGTGGCTGATAAGGCCGAAAGCCATTTAAATAAATAAATAAAAGTCGGAACCGCGTATCTTGCTAGCGAAATCGTAACATTAGTAAGCACTTAAATTCTAGGTTCATGTAAGTTTGCTATGCTTTTTCTGATCGAGAATATGCAAATATGATCGCGATGAAATAAATAAGCGTATGATTCTCTATGAATTTTCCATAATAAATTTAGAGAATAAGAATATTTGTATTATGGGTAACCCCTCTGTCGAATACAGGTGTATTCCTTAAATCGACAGGGATGTCGAACTTTTGTTCCTGATCAAACTGAGCGAACATTCAAGCCGTTTACAACATTTTTATTTATATGCTACAGAGCGGCGCTAGAAATGTAAAATTAACACTTGAAGACGGTCTTCAGTACATACAATGTCATATTTAGAAGTCTGTAGCTACGTGTATCTTAGGCGGATAGTAAAATACTTCACTTGTGAAGTACTTCATGTAAAGACGGCAGATATCGCAAAGGCATGTTCTTATATTACCTAAGTCGTTTTTTTCTTATTTTTTTAAATTTCGTTGTTTTTATATTGCATTTATTGTTCTTTTATGAAGGAACTTAATGTAGAGTTGCTTCTCTGACTATACAGTCTCTCCCAGGGTCTCACGACTTGTGGGACCCGGATTCTGGGTTTGCACCGATGGAACCCCATCTGGGTCTGGAATTGCTTCTACTTGGATCAAGCCACTTCTCTTAACTTTCCTCTCGATATCCCTTGCGAAGTCATTTAAATACAACCTATGTTAACGTTTCAACAACAAATGATTGGGTAGTTTTCGATTTTAAAAAAATTTATAGCGAAATATTATGGTCGCCCTATAGTTACACTGGCAAAAATTAGAATCTCACCATGCATACAGGAATGGTAGAATTTTAGGAAACTTTGAAGATATATCCAGGGCCATATCCAGAAGAAATGATAGCAAATGGAAATGGATCAGAATAAGTTATTACCTTTAGATACAGTTTTCAGTAAGAAATGCGTCCAACTTGAGCAACTATACATTCGTGGATTCTTGCCGACATTGAATCAACAAGTGTTTCGAATGTCTTCTAGGGGTATTTCTCTTTACGCCTGCATGTCTTTTGCAGTCAGTTGTTGCGCAGTTTGTGCTGGGTCACCATGTGATCAAATGTGTCTACTCCTGGTATCCCAGACATGCTCTATTGGGGACAAATCTGGGGACTGTGCTGTTCAAATTGTGATCGAAACTCCTTGCAAGACTTGTGTAACGATGGCCGCAATATGAGGACGGGCATTATCTTGTTGTAAGATGCGATTTGAATGGTGAACATGAAGGGTATCACAATAAGATGATGCAGTACCCTGTACACATAGTGGTGGGCTGTCATTGTGCCATCAACAACAGCCGACTCAGTCATGCTGTCGAAACTGATTGCCGCCAAAAAATGACACCGGTGACTGCACTTTGTGATGTTCTGAAATCACAGCAGGTAAGCCGTTTTCCAATACGCCTCCGAACATGTCGTGAATAATCACTTTGCCACAGACGGAATCGAGACTCGTCTCTAAACACAAATGTACGCCATTCACATGTCCTTTTATGTTTTGCATCACGCCAGGTTAGATGATGCTGGCAATGAAATCAGATAAATGGGACACATTGCATAGGGTTCAGAGAGCGTACTCCAGCTTCAAGCAATTGGTTTTCAATCGTCCGGGGAGGGGGGTGACTCTCTCTGTAACCACTGTTTGGATCTGGCCTGCAGTCAACCATTTGCCAGCAGCAGCCACCCACACAATTTGGCGGTCATCAGTATAGACCTGGAGTATTAAAGCTTTCTTTCATCACTGTGTAACAAGTCTGTATACTGACAATGCACTACGGCCAATCGTTTGGGAGATTTCACGATATGATGCACCTTTTTAAAACACGTCAATTCTCCGACCTCTCTCACAGTTAGGCATTTGAGTGTATAGAGTTGTCACTCTTCGCCTGGGCATACTTAGCCAACAAGAACTCCTGGACAACAAAGTGTCATGTTACACCACACTGTACGCCACTAGTACGTTAAAAGAATATAAAAAAAATAGCAATTTACATAATAGATAGCACCGTAATTCTCATATTAATACATGTAAAACTTTCAATTTTAAATCATTTAATACTCTTCATGTGGGCATACTTGGGGCCAAATTTCATTCATTTATCACAACATCGTGTGGGTGTCGGGATTTTAATTTGCGCCAGTGTGTGTATCAGTTGCTACGTGTAAAGGTCGAGCTCTATTTTGCCAAGTACTGGTCTGTACCGTCACCGCTAACGACAGTCGGCCGAGTGGCAGCTCGCCCCCTCGCGTCCACAGTTTTCCATAGCTCGCCCATGTTCCTACCCGGTCTTTAGTCTCCTTTAACGTTTTCAAGTGATTGTTACAGGGAATCAGTGTTGGGGATGACAGGTAGGTTTGACACCTTTACTTTATTTTGCACAGTTTTGGTACGAAAGTACATTAAAATACTTTTTTATCTGACTCATGTAATCACCTATCTGGTTGATCTTTCATGTATTAAAATAGTATCTCAGCGCAGCAGTACCGGATTAACCACGTAGCAGGAGGTAGCAAATGCCACGGGCCTCGTGCCTTCTAGGGGGCCTCGCGCCTCCTTGGGGGGCCCCGCACCTAGGCTAGATGGGCGACATTTTTTGTTTTTAGCTCCACAATTTTCTCCAGGACGGCAAATATCAAGGGCCTCTTCTTCACATTTGCTACGGGCCCCGCGCTGTCTTAATACGGCCCTGCAGCGCAGTATTAACAAATCAGTACCGGAATGAAAGATCCTCGCATATTTCAACGCAATCGCAATGAAATGTTAATCACTTCGCACTTGACGTGTTTGTTTTGCTTGAGGTTCTTTTCGATTCATTCAGTATTTTTTTATTTTTTTTTTGCAAAGAATGAGGTTATAACATATTTAAATTTAAATTTAGGTCGTAAAGATTTTGTATAATAAATATAATAATTTCATGTTATCTCAAAGTTCTAGTCAGAGTTTCTTATTAGGAAACTCGCAGTGCACCTATATCGTAGTCACCTAACTTCGAAAGGAGACCTACAGGTTAACGTGAAATTCGAACACGGAGCGTTCTAGAATCCTCGTATTAACAGATAAAAGCATTGCCAGAGGTAAATGTCAATTTTTAGGCCCGCAAAAATTACAGTCGAGTCCAGGATTTGAACTGGGACCTTCAGTATCCAAACCGCACGCAGTCATTTGAGTCACCAGTCCGAATGTAGGTGTAATGAAAAATAAGTTTGCAAACATGACACAATGAATATACTTTTTTCTATACCATCTATTTTTGCTATCAAAAAACACGAATCAACTTTTATGTGTTTGAATACATATTTTTCAGTACTTCTAGATTAGTCTGGCGTATGGTTACGGCGTGCGATTCGGGTGTGGAAGGTCCCCGTTACAAATGCTGATCTCGGCTGCAATTTTTGTGGGTCTTAAAATTGATCTTCAACTCTGGCAATGTTTTGATTTATTGATGCGAAGATGCTAGAACAATTCCTACATATTAAGAACATCTTATGAACATGGATAAAAAAAGACACTTGTTTTAAGACCAGCAATAACATGAAAACAACATTTGGTCGTAAGGGAAGGGAAATTTCCGAACTCTCTCTATGCGTTCTCCACATCCAGCAGACCGACACTGGTCCACACCGTCAAAACATAAACCAATCCAATGATGACCGGATGTCGGCCGAGTGTCGGACGACATGCCCTGTCCTTTGGACAAACTTCGACGGAGTGAGCGCCAATAGTAAGAAACGTGTCGGTGCGGTGACGGTGCGGAACAGTATCAGGCAAGTGAGGCCCGGTCTTCAGAGGCGTTAAAATTAATCTAAAACCACTTTCGATCACCAGTGATCAACACGTGGCTAAAATCTTGCCATATTGATTATTGAACATGAAGTAAATCAAACTTTTAATTTCGAAAATGTGATTTACGGGTTTGCAGTTGTTAAAGCTAGAAAGAGGGGATTGTGAAAGCAATTCTTTTTATTTTATTTGTATATCTTTTAAATTTTGTTAATCTTACTATTTTATTAACTATTATTTTTAAATAACAATAAATTTTTATTTAATTATGTTTTATTAATATCATATTTTACACCTAAAAGATGATATAATACACTCAATTTTGGATTTAAGTTTTCAAGGGGTGACACCATCGATATCCGCCCCGGGTGTCACCCACGCTAGCTACGCCACTGGAAGTACTTAACGCAATTTTGCATTATTCTTTAGACCCAGGCTTAAGTTGCAATCTGAAGAAAAAAAGACAGTTGGAAAAGAAGAATTAAGAATTAAGAAATATTACTATCACTCTACATGATTAGCTTGTAGCTTGTCGACAGGGTGGGAAAATCTCTGAATGACAAAGAGCAGGCTTAACTCTGTGGATCAGCTTTGTAAAGCACTCTGCCATGGTGGGAAATTAAATCCAGAAGAAGCAAAATTGAGCTTCTCCTATGTACAGTTATGGAAAAGGGGACAACATTATTTTAGGCACCTTCCAGAAGTAAAAACAGAAAAAAACATTGATGCAGTAGTTTACGCGTTTGTTGTTTGTTTCTAAACAATAGTTTCCTTTAACGCAAGTTCTTGCTAGGTGCAAAATGTTATCATGCTTTTAACTATACTATTATCAGGAAGCTAACTTCAGCAGATACTTAAAACAGGAAAAAAGAGTCACACTGGCAAAAGAGGCAGCAACAAAGAGTAATTTTTTTCTATTACGATTGAGCGGTCGAGTGGCTTAGTCTAACTGGAAATCGGAATGTCTCCGGCTCGAATCTGGGTCTCGGCTTGGATTTTCATAGGCCCTTAACCCAACCTTCACCACTGTGTAACGTGAAGTACGCTTCCATGGTTCGGACTTCGGATTCCACGTCAAACCGTAGATCTGAGATACCCGGTAGGATTACCGATTTAGGCTAGGCGGATTGCGCACTGTCATCGGGTCATTACGACTTACTAGATTACGATTGTGGACCCATAGATAAAATGTATCAGACCAGAAGAATAATATGGTTAGCTACTAGTACTTGCCGACACATAAAGCTATAACCTACCGTTAGCGGAACAATACCGTTTTCAGGACAACCTTCCAAGCGTATGAACCACGCATTACTTTTTTTTGTTTGTTTACTAGGGTAACCTACAGAACTGTTACAATTCTAGCATAAGAACTATTATACTGAAATTATCTGAAATAATTGGTATTTGGTGCGTCGACACTGTACTTATTAGCAATCGTCACCCTTGGTAAAACACTTTAATTCCGAGATATGAATATAATATTGAATTAAGTTAATACATTTAAATAACTGAATTGTTGAAAGTAGTTTAAGCATCATGTGCGGTACACGTGGATGGCAAGATAATCAATATCGCCTCCCGCCTTGCTCCGCGCATAAGCACAATGACTTTATCACATCCTACCACATAATTTCTGTAACTTCAGTTAAAACAACTACAGGATTTCGTTTATTTTGCTACTGTTTTTTTACATTGTTTCACTTTCAAGCCAGAACCACGGCGTTTCATAAGCTATAATAACAATAAACAGCTTTAACAAAGCATCAAGCGGCCAGGAAAGCTTCTGTGTGAAATTACGCACTCATTGCTAATACTGTGAAGAAATGATGTGACTTATTTTACAAGATGTAATAACATTGCATGTCTTTGCGAAATAGTGCAAACAACTAAGAGAAAATGATCGCAATAAATAAGGCGCCAGCAAAAATACGCATCAAGTTAGTCACTCACCAATCTGATCTAATTCCGATGAAAGACCACTTCCACTGCTTCTACTTCTTTTAAACGCTGTCATGTTATTCGACGCACTATATTGCTGGCATTCTTCGGAAGGCCGGATCGTGTTCCTTTTAAAGTGGTCCAAAAAGCTATCGAGCTGAGTTTCCATTTTTTTATTTTAGCGACTAAGAAACTTTAACTTACAAATCAATGAGACAAATATATAGAGATCGGATTTATCTTTAATATATACATTTCTAATATGGATTTATCCTTCGGTTCACGGAAGCAGGGCATCTATTTTTATAATTTTTAACGCGACTCGCAAATTCTCTCTTCGACAGCCATATTTCGAGACGCCGAAGGTTTACAGTTTACCAACATTGGAAATCGACACAGCTGAAGCAGGACTAGGATAGCATAGTACTCTGAACTCCTCGAATAAGGTTGTGGACAATAACGTGAAAAACATTATATATATTTATCAGTCAATTTCCAAAATTCAGTTGTATGTATTTTTTAAGTAATGACTGTTAAAAAAAAAAAGATAACTTGAATGTATTGCATCATACGAATTTACGAATTTAAAGGATAAGTAGACTTTTCAGGAGAAAAATTGTCAAAACCAGAGTTTGTTTTGAATCACAGGTAAACAGTAGTTGTATTTCTATTTTCATTTTCTGTTTCAATAATTTGTTTCAAACGCGAGTGATCAATGATTTATGTGCATTAAGCACTGTAATGAATGTGTGTAGAGAATAAACCAAGGCAAATGATTGCAGATAATCAATCTGTCTTTCATGAGAAGAACGATGACGATCAAATAGCATTCTAACTAACCACGGAGGAAGGAATAATATGGAGACGACGCAAGAGACCTTTACCACGCATGGGAGTGAAGCAGGCCGGCGGAGGAGTGGGGGGGCATGGCCGGAGTGGTGGGGGCTTGACCGCTTCCCAACAAACACGGGGAATATATACAAACACCTCAAGGGGACTCTAGGATAAACGTGACGCCGCAATCTGGTGATGGATTATTATGTAACTCGATGAGATAAATAAAAAATGAAGAATAAATTTTTTTGATATCCTGCTTAGTTTTCGAGATATTCTGTCTCAAATGTGAAATGGTTTTGGTTGAAATTCAGAAGAAAAAATTATTCAAAGTCAAATTTTATGATGAATTTTTATTTAAAAAGACGAGACAAATAAAAAATAAAGAGTAAAATTTTTCGATATTTCACCTAGTTCTCGAGATATACTGTCTCAAAAGTGAGGTGTCTTGAGTTGAAATGCAGAAGAAAAATTTCGCAAAAGTCAAATTTAATGATGGATTCTTATGTAAAACGACGAAAAAACTCGATAATAAGGAATAAATGTTTTCTATATCTTGCCTAGTTTGGGGATATACAACATCCAAATTGAGGGGTTTAGGTTTGGATGCAGGATGGACCAAAAATTAATTCTGTCAAAGCCACAATGATTACATGGTTGACATGCAGAATGGATATTTCAGTTTTATTACTACCACTTGTGGTTAGTCTGAAATGTGTCCTAGACCAGAAAAAAAGTAAGAGGACCCACTCTAGGGATGAGCAACCCAGACATTTTGTAGGCTGGTACCAGAAATAAAATGTTTCCGCATAATTTATAGTTAGTATAAAGTGTATCAACAAAAAGTAAAGAGTGATACTTTACTATAATGTATGGTTGGCATCATGCGGTGTTCTTTTAAGTAACTTCAAGCAAGTGTGCTCCAATCATAAATGCGATGATGAGTCACTGTCTGAACAAGCATATACTTTTTTCAACAAAATAACTTATCACGCTAGAACTCTACTTCAACTTCTGTTTAAAAAGGGCAGAGGCTTTATTATTACCTTCAAAAATAAAAGAGCCGTTTCACAATTGTTGCTATTACAGGAATGTACAAGGAACTTTATGACACAGAATTTGATTCATTACTTTCCTTTACTTCACATTATTAATAATGAATTAACATGTGGTTAAAGGTAGGGACCGTGCACAAACTACACGGCCCGGTCCGGGGGGGGGGGGGGGGCTGGAAGGCTACGATTTCAAAATCGGTAAAAATAGGTATAGACGTATTTACAAACAGAATCAAGTCATACATGAAGCTTTAAAAATAACCTAAGTCAGTGGCCTGAAATAGCTATTTAAAAAATTAATAAAACTCACAGCTTCTCACATAACAGTTAATTTCATCATCCATTGTCAGTATAATCAGCAACGTGACGAAAGAAATCGTAATAGTAAATTCACTGAATCGCGAAGTAAAACACGCCCCTTTAAATCTCATTTTAAACACTCGTTAAAAAATAATGCTAGTCTATTATGTGCAAAATAGCAAGTTTGCTGATTTTCTACACTACACCAAGAAAAATTTGAGAACAAAGTCATCCCATTGAGAGCTATGACTGCAAAGTTTGCGGTGTCTACCGCTCACTTCAACAACGATAATTACAATTCAACTTACTTATGAAATGATATTCCAGGTTCTTTCCTGTATGGCCTATTTATGCAACCGTACGCAACACAAGCTGGCATTTTTAAACACTTATACACAATACTAAATGAAATAATCACTGCATCTACCACAATGTGAACACCTTAATTGTTGGGAAGCGCCATATGGTCACTGCCGGTGCTGCCACCATGCGGGAGAGTTTAGTGCTTGCTTCACCGATTTAACGTCACTTCTCCTCCATATAATTCCTTCCTCCATGTAACTAACTCAATTCAAAGGTAGATTGTCTCTGATTATCATAACTTAAAAAGAAAAATATCTTTGTCAACGAATAAGATACCATAAGCATACCTTATCATATATCTTTAAACGAGTAATTCTTGTATATAAATATATGTATATTTTGGATCTCGGAAACGGCTCTAACGATTTGGATAAAATTTCATATTTATATAATATTTTGCTTTTTAAGTTTATATAAATAGTTGTCTTCCCTCCAAAAACCCAAATTTACAAAATACGAACAATTTTTGCTCTTGGTATCTCGAAAACAGCTCTAACGCCATCTCGTAGACGATTCAGATACCAGGAAGCCTACTACTATTTTCTCTTTGGTTTCAAGGATTTCATATATTTAAACGAACCGTATATCAAACATCAATATTACTGAATTGTAAAAAATTGTTATAATTAAATACTACCAGTTTAATTGTAAAACATTTAAAAATTAGATATTTAAAAAATAGATACTGGCTTTGTCAAATTCTATTTTTTCAAACTTACTGTTTTGCCTTTGGTTGCATAAGAAGCCTTGTATACTAGCTGATCCGTGTAAAACATTTAAAAAGAAGATATTTAAAAATTGGCTTTGTCAAAAGCGAGTCTTTACAAAACTTCTTTGAAAATAATATTAGCAGTTATAATGCAATCATCGTTTACTTTTTTACCGCATGTGTATTTAACACAAACATCAATATTACTGAATTGTAAAAAGTGGTTATCAGGGTGCTGTGCAAAGTACGTCCAGTAGAAAAAATTGTTATTTCGGGATGAAAATGTGATTAACGCACTCCTTAGGCATTAGTATTCAAGAAAAAGTGTACGCGAAATCGGCAAAACAGGTAAGACAAGAGTAATACAATGCAAATCACCGTGTTATGTGCGGTATTAGCCAATATGTAGCAGCCATCTTTACCGTGAATGTGTTGATTTTCTAGGAGCTGTATTAGCGGAGGGTGTGGTTAGGTTTAAATGCAGCCTGGACCTAAATGGAGACTAATATTTATTTATTTATTTATTTATTTATTTATTTATTTATTTATTTATTCCAACGGAAAAACCATTTTACATTAATATATCTTATGACAGCTACTTATTAAACACAATTACCACTATTTATAAACAATTTAATTACAGTGAAAACAAGAAGATAACAAAAAATAGCAAGTATAGTTTTATATTATTAAACTAGAAAAACAATTACACAGAAGATAATTATTAATTATTCTAAAACTAATAATATGACTCAACATACAACTACAAAAAATAAAATAAAAATTGTTACAGGGAATAATAGACCGTGACTAAGCCTATCATTGCTGACTCCACTCACGTATGAGTACTTGCTTGAAAACAGCAACACTGTCAAAGAAAAAATCAAGTTCAGGAGGTATTCTGTTACCTAGTCTCTGAATCCGTTCTATGGCACTGCTAGCCTCATAGTTTGTGCGCAGATGTCTACGCCCAAATAGTTCTCTCAACCGTGTACCAGACGGACAACGAAAATATACATGTCTGAGAATTTCAGGGCAGTCTGTAACACCTGAGATTAGTTTATGCAGAAAAAGGACACCATGAACATTCCGTCTCGACTCCAAAGGATGGAGGCCAAGATAGGTTCCAACAGCAACCAGCGGAACGTCTTTGTAATGAAAGCCCATGCGACAACCTATAAGCCTTAAGAACTTATTTTGAATATTCTGAATGTGTTGAAATAGTGTGATCTGATGAGGCGACCATACAACGCTGCAATACTCAAGTATGGGTCTGACATGGGCACAGTACAAGAGCCTGAGTGTCTGGATATTATTAATAAATCTGGAAGTGCGTGCCAATAAGCCCAGGCACTTGGAGGCCTTGGCACATATGTTGTGGACATGTTCTTCTGGACTGAGATTGTACGTCAGAAGAACTCCTAGGTCTCTTACAGTTGTGCAGCGATTCAGTAGCTGATTTTCCATTTCATATTCAAAATGTAATGCCGATTTAATGCGGTGAAAAGTAATGCAGGAACATTTATTAACATTAAGTTGCATACTGTTTTGTTGACACCATTTCACAATAGCTTTTAAGCAATTCTGAAGATCTAAGCAGTCATCTCGAGTAATGATTTTCTTGAAAATCTTAATGTCATCTGCAAAGAAAAGGCAACTGGCAAAAATACTAACTAAATCATTTATGAATATATTGAACAGCAATGGTCCTAGGTGTGAACCCTGAGGCACTCCAGAAGTTGCTGTGAAAGCAGATGACAATGAGCCAAAAGCCTTTACAATCAACCTTCTGTTGCTGAGGTAGCTACAAAACCACTCCAATAATTTACCAACTATGCCATATTCCTTCAACTTAGTAAGAAGGTGGGGATGGCTAACTTTATCAAATGCCTTTGAAAAGTCAAGATATATGACATCGAGTTGTTTTCGCTCACTAAATGCTCTAATTATTTCATTTTGAAGAATCACAAGGTTAGTTGTTGTTGATTTTCCTGGAGAGAAACCATGTTGCTTTGGAGTAATTATGTTATGAAACATGGGATAGATTTTGTTTAGTACCAACTTCTCAAAGATTTTTGCTAACACCGATTGTATAACAATAGGTCTATAATTCTTAGCATCTTCCTTCGATCCGCATTTATGCACAGGAACAACATGACCAAGCTTAAATACATCTGGAAAAATTCCTGACTTTAGAGACCTGTTAAACAAGTATTTTAAAGGATGGCAAAGCAAGACTCTACAGTATTTCAAAACATTAGGTGGTATTTGGTCAGGGCCACAACTCTTTGAACAGTCTAGCTTGCCCAATGCTTTATAAACATCTTCATCAGTGACTGCAAGTGTACTCAGACTGTTACTAGTACTGAAATGGATATGGTGTATCATGGTTTTTGAGTGAATAAGGTAACTGCAGTACCGAATTCTAACTATAATAACGTCACAGGTGGCTCGAGACTTCTATTGCCACTAAGACAGCCTAATCTAGTTGTGTTTAGGTTGAATGGCAACCTGGACCAGAATTGCTACTAATATTCCATGATGCGTAGTGGATTCTGAGTAAACAAAAGAGCTACCACACCAAATTCTGACTATAAAAACATCACAGACGGCTCAAGATGACTATTAATGTACAGGCAGTAATGTGCGTAATCGTATGTTTTGGCGTTAGTTACAACTTTGTTATATATTTTACGGCTTTCGGGTAAACTTTTCCTTCAAGTGCCAAGGAAGCAGCTAGCCGTATTTTCAACCCGATTTAACAGTTTTTTTCTACTAGCCGTACTTTGCACAGTAATCGATTATCATTTAATACTACCAGTTTAATTGTATAACATTTTATGTAAGTAGGAAAGAAATATATTGGATGTATAACAAATATCGAGCGGTCTGAGAGCTCAAATGTAATAAGTCGAGAAAAAAGTGGTTTCTGCGCTAGCTCTCAAAAAATTCTGGCTACGATCCCGTGTTCAAATCCCGGTGGGGGCAAGAATTTGTAAGATTTGTATTTGATCATATGAACTACGCTGGGACGTTCTGTGGTTCGGAATCTACGTTAAATTGTAGGTCCTAGAGGAAAGGAACTGTCCGTCCTACGTCTGATACAAAGGCTTAGTATGCCTCCTTCTGGAAGATCCAACCAACCTTCAGGTTAAGTTTCTATACTGTCTATATATTTAATCTGTCCAATATAATACTATTATATGAGCAACTCTTGTAAATAGATAAAATTAATTTCTCACAAATTTCTCTAAGGTTTTTGATGAAATCCTGCATACAGAACAGAAATCGAAAGATGCCGAGAGAAGATCTGTCACCCAGGTACTTAGTCTGGTACGTCATAGAAGGTTCACGATTATTTTTAGACAACGTTGAAAACAAAATAAGCATTCCCATGACAGGGTCGTTAGCTTTCAGTCTTTATCTCCAGCATCCATTTTTCTAGTTTTCCTCTACTAAATGAAAGGAGACGATATGTGCCATTTAAAATATAAATGTAACGGCAGTAGAAATGAATGTTGAATCTAGTAGACGCCTTTTGTAGCTGTTTAGCTTAGGGAATTCTATTTATTCCTTAATTGTCTCTGTAATATTTTAACGTAAAATGATGTATCATCTTTGTAAATAGATATCAGCTGCTCAAACACGATATGGTAGCATTAATTTTCCCAGGTTAATATGTCGCACTCGTTTTACAAGCAATACCTTAATACAAAGTGCTTTGACACTTTTTCAGTTTCCTCGCTTGAGAGGTATCACGCTTTCTGGTATTAGACATATTTCTGGTCCATACCAGATAAATCAGTACACGTGGAACTACTTTCATCCGCATAAAATGATAACTGCCGTAACATGGAGCTCATGAAATCAACTTAAACATTAAAAAAATATATTAAATCACGCATGCCCTCTATTGTAAGAAAGAGTTGTCATCATGACTCAAGTTACATTCCAGTTTAATCAAAACCTCCGCTACTAACGGTGCTAGAAAACTAAAGCTTCTATCTTACATATCTGTGGACACAGAATGTAACAGAAGCATCTAGATCGAAGGAATACAAGTAAAAAATTAAATTTCCATGTAGGTATTGATTTACCGAGCGGGGCGGTGTAACGGTTAGCGTTCTCGCCTCGCATTCGGGAGGACGGCGGTTCGAATCCCCGTCCGGGCATCCAGATTTGGGTTTTCCATGGTTTCCCCAAATCACTCCAGGCAAATGCCGGGATGCTTCCTTCAAAAGGCCATGGCCGAATTCCTTCCCATTCCTTGCCCCCATCCTTGCCCCCCATCCTTGCCCCCCATCCTTTCCCGTCTCTAAAGACCTCGATGTTAAAAAGAGACGTAAAGCAGTTATAAAAAAAAAAAGTGTTGATTTAAAATAAATACATACTTTTCTTTCAGTGTCTGACACTTCATTTCTTCGCAGTTGCTAAATAGAACAAATACTAATAAAATAACAATCATAACCTCAATTTTGTAAAAAAAATCTCTGGCTTTTCTCAGCGTGACGTCAGGGTTGTATACACGATAACATGATAGTACAATGATACAATGAAACGTTGACCAAAATAGCATTTTATCAGTATTGATGATTGTAATAAAAACTTTGGTACAATTTCCAACAATCAGCAAAATCACAAATTATTTGAAACGATGATGGTAATGTGATAAAATTTCAGTCACAAATTTTACTTTAAGCTACTGTTTTATTACTTAGTTTGAGTTTTAAGAAACATGAAGACTTACAACTGTTAATTAGTCCTAAAAAATTTACGTTCTGAGGAAATTTACAAGCTGCAGGTCTTGAGTCGCCATAATCCACTACAGTTGAAGCGGGTAAACATGAAGACCCAATTTCTGCTAGGATAAGTCATTAGTTCTTCTTGAGAGTTGTGCCTGTGGACACCACTGGTAGGTGAGGTTTCACTAGGCATGGCTTACACCTAAACAGAAGGGACAAGGGAGCACTTTCTGAGTTGTTGGCTAAAGCTATAATGGAGCCCACTTCCAGTTATAGTGGGGTCACGACTGTGCCTTTTTTTAGGTTAAGAGTTGATGGTGAGGGGATAAAAATATGTGATGAAAGGGATACTGATTGTAGAGTCACTAATGCTAAAGAATTCAATGAAGCTGTTGAATTTATAGCAATGAGGGCATAAATGGGAAGGAGGAGGTTAACGTTGAAAATATTACAAAGCCAGTTATAAGAATGTTACTGGTGAGCTGTAGAAGTATAATAAAAACTAATAGAATTTTCAAATTTAGCAGAGATACACGAACCACTTATGGTTAAAAGAAAGAATACTAGACAATGCTGTTTTCCACAATTGGAGATAGAGGCGAAATTGGTGGAGGGGTATTCATATTGGTTAGCAAAGACTATATGGTTCACTGGTGTTGATAGATCATGACTTGGGGTTGGCTTCCGGGGTAGTAAAAAAAGAAAAAAAGCAGGGTGCTAGCTGCTTATCGTCGTGGAAGAATGAATGATGTAGATGAGGCTCTTAGAGAGAAACCATCAAGTTTGGTGGATCAGCGGTTAACGCTCTGACCTCGCATTCGGGAGGACGTGGGTTCGAATCCTCGTCCGACCATCCAGATTTGGGTTTTCCATGGTTTTCCCAAATCAGTCCAAGCGAATTCCAGGATGGTTCGTTTAAAAGGCAGTGGCCAAATTCCTTACCGTTCGTTGCCCCCCGTCCTTTCCCGCCTCTAATGACCTCGACATCGATGAGGCGTTAAACCGTAAAAATAAGCTTCTAGGGAAAATAAATTCATATTCAGTGTTCAGAAGGATCGAACATTAATAATTATTGGCGGCGATTTAAATTTAACAGGAAATCTTATATATAGACGTGTGTTTTCATATATTTCACTTTTCAGCCACCACTACCAAGCACAGATCACTGCTCTTTGTGTGTGGAAGTAGCATGGAGTTTCCTGTAGTGCACAACGTTGGCCGAATGTCGATAGCTGTGGGGATGTGGAAAATATGATGATTAAAGTTGGCCAATGCAGGGCGTTTTCATATTTCGAATAAAAATTTGAGTCTTCTTATACTTCTCTTTCGTGCCACAACTACATAGCATAGACCATTTGTGTTTGTGTGTGGTAGTAGAATCGTGTCTTCTGTCATGCACTATGGTTGCTAGATGTCGGTAGCTATGGGGGTGTGGGAGATATGGGGGTTGAAACTTGTCGACCTGCGGCTATTTCATATTTTTGCCAAAGACGCATTTTTCATGGTGTATCACGTTTCAGCGAAAACTATCTATCGCAGATCACTGGCGTTTGTGTGTGGTAGTAACACAGAGTCACCTTTCGATCACAACGTCGGCCGAATTTCAGTAACTGTTGTAGTGTGGGAGATATGGTGGTTGAAAATGGCCGATCAAAGATATTTTCGTATTTGGACGAAAAACATGTGTCTACGCATATGTCACTTTTCTGCGACAACTACATAGCAAAGAGCATTGGTGTTTGTGTGTGGTAGTATAATCGTGTCTCCTGTCGTGCACTATGGTTGTTAGATGTCGGTAGCTATGGGGGTGTGGGAGATATGGCGGTTGAAAGTGGTCGACATGCGGCAATTTCATATTTCTGCCAAAGACGCATGTGTCATGGTGTATCACTTTTCAGCGAAAACTGTCTATCGCAGATCACTGGCGTTTGTGTGTGGTAGTAACACAGAGTCACCCATCGATCACAACGTTGGCCGAATTTCGGTAACTGTGGGAGTGTGGGAGATATGGTGGTTGAAAGTGGTAGATCAAGGATATTTTCGTATTTCATCCAAAGACATGCGTGTCCGTAAATTTTACTTTGCTGGCTGAACTAAATAGCGCAGATGACGTGTGGTAATAGCATCGCGTCTCCCATCGTGCACTATGGTTGTTAGATGTCGGTAGCTGTCAATACAAATTCTTTACAAACACGAAGTCGTGGGTACCAGCTAGTAAGATTAATAAATCAAAAGATCAGAGAATTTAAACAAACTTAGTAAGGGGAAGAGGCTTTGCTCAAGGGAAAGAGGAGAACATAAGTGACGAAACATGATGGATATTCCAAATAAAGCCCGATGATAACGTTGTGGAGTAGCAAGTAACTGAGAGAATAAGTGATAATGAAGCAATTCTGATGGATATTAGAGGATTCAGTAAACAAGTGGCCAAAACTGAAGGGGGAAATAGGTACAATTATAAAAAGGCACAAATTTCAGAACTGAAAAGATATTTCAGGGAAAGGTTCAGCAAGTAAAAGGATGTCACAAGTATAGTGGAGGTGAAGTGGAAAGAGTCCAAGGAGATGATAAAAAATAGGGTAAGGAAATATTTATTCCCAAACAGAAAATTAAGAGAAGTACAGAATCTACATATTACAAAACAGTGGCGGATCCAGGATTTTGGTTTTTTTTGGGGGGGGGAGGGGGGGCTTGAGTGGATATTGGTTTGGGGGAGGCCTGAGTGGATTTCGTTTGGGGGGGGGGCTTGAGTCGGTAAGGGTACGCCTATATAGTCATGCCCCCCTTAAAAAATCAGTAGAGCTAAAAAAAAGAGAAGAAACAGCAAGGCGGCAGGGAATATTTAAAACAACTAAACAAGCAATTAATAACGGCAAAGAGGGAAGCTAAAGATCGTTTTATGAAGAATATTATTGTACAGTGGGACCAATGAACGATACATCTAGAAAGTTCTATGCCTATGTTAGTAAGCTGAGGGGAAGGGGAAGTATTGAGATAATTGCAAATAAGAATGGAGAAGAAGTTACTGAGGTTTTGAAAATGGCAGAGATATTGACTGTCTGGTTTCATGATATTATTAGCGACTATCATCTTGGGATGGGAGGGAATAAATCAAAGGAGCGTCTCTATATAAGTCCTCAGGAAGTTATGAAGAAACTAAGAAAGATCTATAAAAGCGCAAGGAGATCGGTGTAGATAACATTACTACGAGTGACGACTCTATGAATTTTCCGAGCCGGGGAAAAAACTAGAGATTGCCACCCTTTCAAACATGATTTTGCCACCATCTGAAGTTGCTGCGTGGGGCAAGTGCCCGCGTTTGCCCTCTCCCCCCTAGATCTGTAACTGATTACTGCAGATATATTGAAGGTAGTGGCATATAATATTGTATAATCATTTGAAATATTATTTAGAATGAGTCTGGAGTCCTGATGCTCACTAGAGCACTGAAAAAGAGCGATAGTCGAACCGGTTCATAAAGGATGAGTAATAAGTAGAGTTGAAAATTACAGGCTGATCAATTTAACATCGGTGAAAGCAAAATTATGGAAAGAATAATTTGCAACTACTTCATAAATGTCTGTGAGGAAAGAAACTGGTCGCGATTCGACAACTTGGCTGTAGGCAAAGATTTTCACGTCAATCACAGATGTTGGGCTATATGCAAGATATTTCGGATGCATTGGGCAGGGGAGGTAAAGTTGATACTGTAGCACTAGATCTTTCTAAGGAATTTGACAGAGTAAGTTATAAAATGGTTTTAAATAACTTGAAAATTATTGGACTGGATAAGAAAGTGACTTCTGGGTAGAGGAATTGTTAAACGGTAAAAACAAAATTTTAGAGTAGGATATGCAGTATCAAAAGAGGTGGAAGTGAATATGGGAATGTCACAGGGTAGTGTATTGGGGACCAATGCTATTAACCATTCTAATGAATGATTGTATTTTTATATCTTCGCGAAATTAACGCTGCGTCACCAATGCTCCTCCTTCTTTCCGACGTTTCTACTAAACCTAATGTCGTCTTCGGAGGACTAGCTTCCTGCTGAGTTTCTAGCAGACTATCAGACACAGCAGGAGGCTAGTTCCCTGAAGACGACCTTAGGTTTGGTCGAAACGTCGAGAAGAAGGAGGAGCATTTGCGACGCAACGTTAATCTCGTGAAATATTTAAAACAGTATGATGGTTGAGGAAACAGCAAAACATTTTATGAACGATTGTGTTAATGGTTTACACTCACAATTCAGATTATTTCTAGATGATGCAATAGTATATAATAAGATCAAAACCGGAGAAGTCTGTGAACAGTTGCAGGGTGACCTGGATGTTATATCTACCTGACTAGGTCAAAGAAGAGTTAGTTTATTAGGTACAAAGATAAAAACAATCTAAAAATTGTTTATGATTGTAGGATGCGGACAGAGTTAAAAATTCAATTAAATTTAAAAAAATAAACGATCAGGTTGCGAACATTTCACTATGGATGGCGCATGAGAGCGACATGGTACCAGGAATTAATAATTCATGAATATTCAGTGGATAAAGAGAAGATATGAAGATGAGAAACGGGATACGTGAAAAATTTGCATACGGCGCTGGAGGCGTCCATGCAAACAATAAGGGTTCTAGGGATTCAGTATTTGAGAATAATACCACAAGTCTATGGAACGGGCCAACCCCGGCCAGGTATCTCTAAGGAGCCTATACTAACGGTTAAGTCATGAATATCAGCTGGGGGAAAGGCGACGGATTTTTTGAAGCAATAGAAACCCGGTTTTGAAAGGAAACCATTAACAGTGGACAACAGTTGCGTTAGCTCGGAAGAAATAGGAAGGGGTCGAGAGACCGATGAATCGATCCAATCGAAGGGTGTTTCAAATGGCGTGAAATGAATTGGTATAATTTTAAGCCTCAATAGCATAGTATGTTCAGATGAAGTAACTTTCTCATGCCCTCAGGGCAGGTAACATAATTTCTTTCAGGTGCAGCAAGTTTCAAGGCTACCAGACGCGTATTAAAGCCTTCTCCCACCCTACCTCCTGTATGGTAATGAGCCAATTATGGGCTAGCTATTTGGTAGACACGTTACGAACAGCCAATGATAACTTGTTGGTCCACTTCTGGTGCAGAGCCACGGAGCGCACTTCTAACCTGTAGCTCGGACAGTTCGTACTCCGCTATGATGGAAGAAACATCTAGACCTCATGTACGTGTACCAGGTACTGGCTGATTGCACTCTGTCCTCCTCTGCCGGCTTGGGAAAGATGCTTCAAGTAACTAGATTTTAATTAGTAATCTTATGGAATTGAATGAGAGCTATTTTCATGCAGTATTTTCATGCAGTATTTTCATGATTTTCATATGTTTGTCTATGTGCACCATTCCAATGAATTTATTAAAGTTGCTTAATCATTCCCCTGCTATTTCATTTGCTAATACTGAATTTCAGCTCACTTACAAGTTATAAGTAAATGTAGGAGTGTAAAACCTTGGATCGGGGGCTACAGGTGAGATATGGTCTGTTTAGGTGACTGGTTAAATAATGGATAGTTAATATCGTGTGGCCAGGTGGGTTGTGTTGTATAAATACGTTTCTTCATCAGGTGTCAGGTCTCTTCTAGCTGTCACAAGTTGACTGTCAGCACATAGACTAGCTTAGCGACACGACACGACACGTCATCTGGTTAGCTTGCGCTAATATGCTTTCAACAGTCTCAAGTTAGGAACCTTCTACTGTTGTCTGCTTTTGCTTTTGCTTTTTTTTTTTTTTTTTTTTTTTTTTTACTTGGCTTTTTTTTCGGTCATGATTTGGTAATGCTGTCTTAGCCTCGCCTTGAAATTCTTCTTCCGGGATTTCTATCATCCTTGGAGTGTGAGGAAGTTCTTGCATTTCTGCAACTCCTTCCATTTATTTATTTGTTCGTTTGACATTTATCTAGCTGTCGTCATTGGACTTGCCAAGTCCTGTGGTAAGAAGTGATTCGGCTATAATTCTTCATTTGCCAATATTACTGGCCATCTGGTGGTGTTTTTATACTGAGGGTAGGTAACCAACTGTTTGATGAGTGGGTTGTTGTGGTCCGCAGATTGTTGATATAGTTTCTTCGCTGCATTTCGGAAGCGGTCCTTTAACAGAGAGAGTCCACTGATGCGATGTAGTAGTGCTGTGGATGTATCCCTTGGTAGTTTGTAGGCCTTGTTTTGGATTCTCTGAAGCGGTTAGAGGTTAGATGGAGCTGTGTAGCCCCACACAGGAGCGGCATATTCGAGTATTGGCCTAACCGTAGTTGCGTACAGTGTGATGGCTGCGTCTGGGTGCAGTTGAGATTCAGAGTTGTGTACGGGATAGAGCCGTCTCATCCTGCCCATTGCTTTCACATGTGTATTGTTGATATGCTCTTTCCAGGTGAGCCTTTTTTCGATGGTGATGCCTAGGTAAAGCGCGGTTGGGGTTTATTTTAAGCCTTCTCCCAGTAGCTTGAAAGGCGGAAGGGTCAGCACACTTCTTCTGGTGATGATGTTTGCTTGGCTTTTAGATACGTTAAAGGCCAAGAGCAATTTTTTAGCCCATGTTTCTACATTGTTACAACCTCTTTGGGGATTGGTCACTGCATGGGAAGCTCTCATGCTTCTTGTGTAGAGTGCTGTGCCATCTGCATAAAGCGCCGTTTCTAGCTGGTCCGTCCCTGGGGTGTCGGCCGTGTACAACTTGTATAGGACTGGTCCAAGTACAGAGCCTTGGGGAACTCCAGCTTTGATGGATTTGATAGGAGAGATTTTTGACACTGCCGTAGCATACGCCTGGCTGTGTTTCAGGCGAATCCATCAGTTACAGATAGAGTTACAACCAGTCCTGCCCAGTCATGTAGTCTGTGTTTTTGAACCTCTGCTTCGATTTCGCGTTGAAGACGATTGATGGTTCTTTTTGTGACTGGGTGTCTAGTGATTTGCCACTCCCTCGTGAGTTGGTTTTTAACACTGTTGGCCTGGCGGATGTCAGGAGGGAGTTATTTGAATCGTTCAGGCTGTGTTCTCACAGGTGGGGTTGCAAAGTCTGCAGCAGCATTGATGAGGTCTGAAGGGGTCTGGGCCTTCCTCCGGCAAGGCCTGGATGACGGGTCTGGTGCACCCAGGGGTCCCTAGACCCCCCCCCCTTGATGCTTTTCTTGTACTCTTATAGGTGCAAGTTAAGGGATTGGGGGAAATTTTTCTCCCTCTGGAGGGATGTGGTAGGTTAATTGAGCTGGAGGTATTTGTTATAATGCCCCTTTTGATTTGTGATGTTTGGCAAATTTTAAAACCTTCTATTGTCGGTCTACCAAGAGAGGGGACATAGCTGGGCGTCGGAATTGGGTCCCTGTAGGAGGCGTGCTGTTGCCACCTCTGCCGTCTCCGACACTTATGCCTGGCGTCTACAGTCCCATCGCTCCTGGTCTTCAGGGTAGGGGTTCAGTGGAGATCGCGTACCCTGCTGGACGGAAGGCTTTTGGGATGGTCAAGCTGCATCTTGACGCACTACGTGTTGGCCGCAGCTCAAGACCCTGAGCAATCTTGCCCTGACTGCTCCCGTGTTGGGGGTGTCCTGGTGAACGAAGACCAAGCACCTCAGGGGCTTAGTGCAGCCCTGCATACCATAATCCCTGGATTCGAATGAAGGGGCCAGTACCACGGTCTTGGGGGCTGTGCTTGGTTATGGTTCGCCACATCTGGATTCGGCTCCTGGGGCTCAGCGGTAGCATCCCTGCTGATGGGAGCTGTATCTAATGCTGCCATAGTAGGTCCGCTATATAAGTGTGGACTGGTAGTGCACGAGTTTTTACTCGGTATGGGGCAGCATTCACCCTGTGAGCGCTGTGGAGACCTACGGGCCTCTGCAGCGGGATCGTGCACTATGACGATGCTCTGTGGAGCTTGGACGAGTGCGTGGGAACCCGTGCTTGCACTGGACACGTGTGTCGGGCGGGTGAGGGGGAGGGTGAACTGGGAGCGCGCCCTAGTTTGGGAAGCTGCGTATTCATTGACGATACGTTCGATTAGCTGGCGCGGTGGAACATGCTAAGGGGCATTCCTGCGCGGTGCCTCGTCGCTACGGCTTTCGCCTGACCCTGCGGGGTACGGGTGGCGTCGGGTGGTGTCGGCTGTTGCGCGTAGGAAACACAGAGAGGCTTATACCATAAGGCCAAGTTTTGGAAGGGTCTTCGGTCTGGTTCGTGGCGGACGCCGCGTCGTTCGCCGTGGGCACCCATAAGGGGTGGCGAAAGGCGCCTGGTCTCACCGTCCCTGCTGTAATGGCGGGTGATTCGGAAGAGTTCAATCCCGTGGTGGGGGCGTGGTTAAATGGTTTAGAGATTCTGCAGTATGATTCTTGTGGGGGGGATGAAGCAATTCGGGTACCCCCGATGACGAATTCTAGCGTCCTATAAAGCGGCTTCTGGGGAGGCCTGAATCTACAACTTTCATGTTAGTTTGGTAATCACAGCGCAGGGCCAATTTCGTCAGGTGACTGGGTATTGGAGAGCTGTTCAGATAGGAATGTATGGTATTCTTCCCAGCTAGTGTGCATGAGGTCTGTGATGTGCTTCATCAATGGCCATGTAGAAGATGACCGACTGTGGTCAGACGAAAGGGCGGTCGTCGTTACTATTGCGATGTCATGATGTAGTCCCTTCGAAATTCGAAGTCAAGGACGTCTGCAAGGGTTCTCCCTCTGGAGAAGGTAGGCTCAGTTGTGCCTCATGCTGCGGCGCCATTTTGCTCGATGGCATGGCTCATAGGCGACGGCCATTGTTGTGTGTTAGTCGGGAGTTCCATGCTGACTGCTTGGCGTTAAAGTCGGCTGTCATTAGGATGTTACCGTGTAGACGAAAGAGTGCAGCAATCTCTCCCTTGTTGACTAGGCCATGGGGTGGTCTGTATGCAGATATAAGAATCATTCTTCCGCTTGATGTTACCATGGCAATACCTGTTGCTCAATATTGGTGAGCGGAGGTAAAGTGATTTGACACTGTTTAATGGAGCGCCTTATGTATATGGCAGTACCACCTCCAGCAGTTTACCTATCCTTGCGGTAACAGATGTAGTTGGGAACCACTGCTTTCATACCTGGTTTGAGATAGGTCTCGTTAACAAGACATGTATCAATTTGTTCATCTCTCAAAAAGTCTCTAAATTCTCCTATTTGCCTCCTGAGACCACTGGCATTCCATGTACAGGTCGTCAATTTTAGTCCCCATTATTGTGATGAGGGGTGCCATTGTATGCGGTGTTTGTCATTATCTGGACTGCGACAGCTATCTGCCGCGGGACTTCAGTAATTATTGTGTTCACAGTTTGCAGCAATGATTGTACAGCCTTAAGAAAGTTAGAAAGTCAGTCTGTTACTGTTGCTGCAGCAGCGCTCGAGCATTATCATTCCGACACTGGGGTGGTGTAGGAGCATCGGGTCCCTTGGGAGGATCGGTATATTACCTACCATATTGGAGGGTTGCAACACGACCAGCGATCACTGCAGCATAAGTGGCACTTTTAGTCTGGAGTCCTGTAGGGAAGGTTGTGGACTGTGGTCTGGGCTGAAGGCTAGTGTTCGGATCCTTTGTAGGAGCCAGTGGTTCAGATACTTCTTCCTTCTTCTTCTGTTGTTTTTTCCTTAGTGCGGCTCGAGCGGAGTTGTTCTGTTTCTGTCGCTCGGCGAATGTTTCAAATGCAGGGTACTTTCTGTAACTAGCTACGTGTGGGCCAGTGCAGTTGGCGCATTTTGTAGGGTTTTCTCCTTTCTTGGAGGTACATTCCCTGGAGGCAAGTTCCCCGGCGTATTTGAAGCATTTTACAGTGTCTCGATACATGTCCAAAGGCTTGGCATTTGAAGCATTATGGGGGGCCCCTAGTGCTTCTTAGCTTTTAAACTGTGATTTTGAGGAATGTAAGTTTGTAAATCCCTCTGTTCTTAATTCTATCCGTGAGCACAACCAAATATAGGGGGACTTCCTGCTGGGTTTTTGGAGAGCGAAGATGAGTCACAGTACTCGCCGCGATTCCGTTCTCCTCGAGTTCCCTTTGATGTAGTCGGTATGCATGTTGAGAGTCATAACCTTCAACGTCTTCTCTGGCACAGAGGGGAAAGTGTAGGATGGGACGCATTTGTTGGAGATAATTTGGTCACCTACGTGCAGTCTCCGGTGTTTTTGAGGAGTTCTTTGTACAAGTCTCGGCCAGTTGCTTTCACCTCGGCGGCAGCTTTGCAGGTCTTCTTTAGTAAGGAGTAGGGTGCACTGTAATCCTCCTTGAATTAAATAATCAATGATGGTTTGTTGTTGCAGTAGTTAGCTTCGCAGCCGGGGCAGTGCGGCGTGCTTGATAAAGTTGTCAATGTCAGTAGCAATCTTTCCTTTAGGGTGGATCGCCTTTGGAATGAGGTTGTCAGGTTCGTCTTGATCCAGTAGGCTATATTGGTTTCTGATCATTCTGCGTGGATCAAAACCACGAATCTCTCTCCGTCAAGCTGGTCTCCAGTTGTTGTTGCATTGTGCTGGTTGTTGCTGCTTTCTTCTATGGTGTTTTAACGCTGCATGGAGGTGAGGAAGGCAGTGGAACAAGCTGAATGCCCTCATAATCGTCCTTAACTTCTCTCTTATTTTTTGGCTGCAGGGGCACTGATATTGGCAATTTTTCCCCTCTAGTTCCTGGAGAGCTTCATTTTATCCACCGGGAGAGCGAGGTGTGTCGCTTGGTAGCGCGGGAATCTTGTCCGTGGGCAGGCCCGGTCGCCGTCGGCGAGATAAGCACCGTTTCACTTGTATGCAAAGTCAGGTCCGTGGTCCATTGCGGGGTCGTCATATCAGCTTGGAAGCCTTCGGCGTTGGCTGTGACTGTGGAGAGGTTCCTGTGGCCATTGTTGGCATTATTTGCCCCTTCTAGTGCTGTTGGATATGTTGTCTTCATTGGTGATTATTGACTTTTTTAGTTGCTTCACAGGTTTTGGTCCTTGCTTACATATTTAATATTGACTTGGTTTCATGTACCTCAGTCCTTCGGTGACATATTGTTCCATGGTTTTGATGACCTCGTTGCCTTTCTGAAGAATTCTTGCGCTGCTGCTTTATAACTTTCTAACAGTTTTGGTACTCCAGGTAGTGTGTCGAGATTGGTTGCCGGGAGCCTAAACGGCAGGTGTAGTGCACGTTTGATGGGCCTGTTTTGCAGGGTTTGCAGTTTCTTGCGGTGTGTCTCTGCCGCGTACCCCCACACTGAGCACGCATATTCCATTATTGGCACACACACACACACACACACAAAACACTTACAAGACGTACATAAGACTACTCATAGAATATGCAGTAGCACTTGCAGGAATGAACAAAACACAGCTAACAGATTATGCGCGACAGAAAGACGACTACTGAGAAGCATGCTTAAATTCCACTACCGAACTCCCTCGGAAACGATTTACGAAGCAGCAAAAATAGCCACTAGAGACGAGGCTGGCGATCCAAAGAGCGAAATATGGATACAAAATAAAGAAAAACAGACAGGACATGGTAATCATTACGATCCTCAAACCAAGGACAACTTCCAAGCCAAAATACAAATACTTATACCCACCAAGAACAATAGCCTTAAATATGAAACATACTTTTCCAGAGACAAACGAACATGAAAACGAACTCACGCAAGACTAGCAACTTCCACCTCACCTCGACATAAGACCGGGTCCAGCTGCACCATACCAACAATAAAACAACTGTAGAAAAGAAGCCCAACCAATAGCAGGTATAAACGGTCAAAAGTCAAAAACATAAAACTTATATACCAAAAATAGAAATCTCTCAACAACACTGAAGAAAAGTAAATAACGGAAAATTAGTAGAAGAATAGTAAAATAGATAGTTATATAATTTTATAGAAATACCTAACTTATAAATAGATAAAACGGAAAATATAGTTTAGATAATAGTGTTAGAGAGTAGGGTTAGTTAGTATGAGGAACTGATAGAATAGGATTTAAAACAAAATTATATAAGTAAAAGTAAAATGGTACAAATTAACAAAAAAATGTAAAATATTAATGTAAAACCCAAGGCTGAAAAGAGTCCCTGCTCTACTGCAGCCCGCCTCCAACCTTCAGTTGGGGGAATAAAACTTTAAAAAAAGCACCCCCCAGTAGACAACGCGCACTGATGCACGTCGTGACTTGGCCGCATGCACCATGAGAAGAGCCAACGGACAAAAAGCCTACGGCCAACGCCACTGCTTCAGCAATAATTCCATACCACAATCTGACAACTCAAGCGAAGCAGACATACTGAGGAACCAACCACGTCTTCATCCTTCGATGACTATGAAGCTCCAGACCAGTGAACTACAGCAAACAATGGACAACGTGATGAAGGAATTTCCAAAAGCGGCGAAATGGAGCACCCTTTTTAGAAGCAGAGAAACAAGAGGAAAAATACACCAAAAAGTGTATACAAGGCCAAGAGAAAATTCGACATCACAACGGAAAATCTCTACCAGTTGCCTAGTGAAGAAGAAAATGTAGATAAAGCTGACACAAAAGAAAACCCAGAATACCAACCAAGAAACAACAGCGAAAACACCAAAGACAATACCAAAACAACTCTTCCCACCGATTGTTGTGTACGAAACGAGAAACCATACCGGAATAATAATAATAAAAAAAAAAACAGAATCCTCGTAAGTGGAGAGCAGTGTTCCGAGAAGACTGCATGATTTTTCTGAAACAAAAGAAGACCACAAAGCGATCCTGAATTTCTTCAAGTAGCACAACATCAGAGACTTCAGGCGCCAACTACAAGAAGAAAAGCCGCTGAAAGTTGTAATCAAAGGATTACCTCCCACTGTTACAACTGAGGAAATCGAGGAAGATCTCAAAGCAAAAGGTTTTGATGTCCAATCGGTCCATCAGTTCAAAAACAGAAACAAGGGAACTTGTCCCTCTCGCAACTTTCACGGTAACTCTGCGAAGTGTCAATCTGCTGACAGCATCTACAAAGAGCGTGCAATCCTCTACACAAAGGTACAAATTGTACGCTACTGATCACAAAATGGACAACCCCAGTGTACAAAATGCCAAAAACATGGCCATACTTCCAACTACTGCCAACTACCAAATCACTGCGTGAAATTCTCAAATGGACACCTGACCAAAGACTGTCTCCAGACGAGGACGGAAAAAGCAAAACGTTTCAACTGCTTTGGCGAACGCGCAGCATCATGGTGCGGATGCCCCGAGTAAAAAAAAAATCTGCTACGCCCACCTAGAACAAACGAGCATGAAGAGAGAAAAAACGATATCAGTTCGCCAACAGAACGAGAGACCTAAGAAAACAAACAAATAGGGAAAAGAAAACACAAGGACAAACGAACAAAGGACAACAGAAACAACCAGAGGCCAACGTCAGACTCGCAAGTATGCTGATGCCCTGTCAGGGGATGAACAGAACACAAAAAATAAAAACAACAAAAGAAAAGGAACTAGGAGGAGGACTCAGAACAGGGCCCTGAAGACCTTTCCAGCCTTTTAAGAAATGAAATGGAAAAATTCTTTAAAACTAACATAACAGCAATGAAAAAGGTGAAGAAAGCACTAGGCTGGAGGAAATTCCTAGTCCTACGTGAAGGTGTCATGGCTCTACTAAAATAATGGCACAGTCACCGTACGAAAAAAACATGACAATATTGTAGTAGACATATTTTAATTATTGTAGATTTTTATTTAACTTCACTAAGTCTGAGGCCCGGTGGTGTACATGCAAGAAAATACTGGAAACTGCCAGCGTCCGCTCAGCAAAAATACGCCGCGCGTGGCGAAAATCGCATAAGCGGTTAAGTTCAGCCTTGCGAAATATTTGTAACTTTTCTCACTTGTATCTGATCTTCTGAAGTGGCAGGCACTGCCTCGGATCATCTACCGATCGATTGCCGCTAGTACCCGTCAATTCTCGTTCAACTGTCTGTCGTAGAGTAATTTCTATTACCGAAACCTAGCCTTGTTCACATTACTTCGTGTGGAGTTTGCAGATGTATTTCACTTGTAACAGAATCACTAATTATGTTGCAATAAACATCGAGTATAGCGGCTTCAGTATTTTATAAAACCCGTATGATTCCCCGATCCCAAGCAGCTCACAGTTTAGGTGTCAGAAATTGAAGAAGAATAGCAGTTTGGCCGAAGAAGAGATCTACATCGATACTCTGGAAATCACAAACATTGAGGGCGGCAGAGGGTGCTAAGCACCAAATACTAAACCCGAGCATCCCAATCTCGAATAGCACGAGGAAAGAAGGAATACATAAAGGCATCAGTACGGCATCTTATTTCTCGAATCTTATCCCGCCGGTCATTGCGACCTAAATAGGTTGTCGGAAGAAGTATTTCATTGCACTCGTAATTTAAAGATTTTCGCATATTCTCCAATAAATTCAGACGCAAACTACGTCGTCTGTCTTCCAAACTATCCCAGCCCAATCTATGTATCAATTCTGTGACACATCATAAGGGCTGTAGCAACCAGTCACGAATCGAGCGGCCCTCCTCTGCATCCTCTCCACTGAGTCGATCAGGTTCTTGCGATACGGATCCCAAACTGCACAATAGTAATCCAGATGCAGACGATCTAGTGTTTTATACGCTATCTCCTTTGTATGAGTATTACAGTTCCTCAAAATAAGACCTATGAATCGCAATTTAGAATTAGCCTTGCCTGCGACGGAAGTTATGTGCAAGTCCCATTTCATATTATTTTGTACTATCACCCCCAGATACTTCAGGGAATCAACCGTGTCAACAGCTGAATTGTTTATTTTGTACTCGTGAGCAATCTGATTATTTTTGTTACTTATTCGCATTGCCTTGCACTTTTTTCAATTAAGTGTAAGCTGCCATTTACGACACCAATAGGAAATAGCACCTAAATCGCGCTGAACTTCTAAGCAATCGTCGGAGCACCTTATTTCCCTATAGATAACTGCATCGTCGGCAAACAATCCCAACCAGCATCTGACGTGGTCACCAAGATCGTTTATAAATATTAAGAAAAGAAGTGGTACTATTACACTTCCTTGAGGAACCCCCGAAGTAAAATCTATCTTAGAAGAGGCTTCCCCGTCAACAACGACATACTCAGATCGACCAGTTACAAAATCACGTATCCATTCGCAATTTGATCCGGTATACCGTATGCTCGAATCTTCGCTAAAAGTCGGTTGTGTGGTACAGAATCAAAAGCTTTCTGAAAATCCAAGAAAATTACATCAACTTGTGAACCTTCATCGATAACTTTCATTACTTCATGTGAAAATAGGGCCAATTGTGTTTTAATTCCGTATTGACACGGTATAAGTAACTCGTTCTCATCTAGAAACTTCATAATGTTAGAGCGTATAACATGCTCCAGAATGGCGTACTTGACTAATTTTGGGAAAGTAGTCAGTATTGTCGATGGGCGTCTACTATGACCCAAAAAAATGTTATTTCTTGAAAAAACAAACGGTAAAATGCAAAATAGTGCATTTTTATGCGACGATTAGAATATTGGCGCCAAAATGCTCGCAGCTGTCATGGCGTGTCTTGTGACGTCACAGTTCAGCTCGTGCCGGTGTGAACATATGGGCGGTTTGCTTATTTCGTGGATAAAATGAGTTCTACAGTTTACAAGTGGTGTGTAGTGCCTCAGTGTGTAAACACAACATCTAAGACACTAAGCAAATTGTTTTTTTATTTCCCCACATAGAAAATATGTCGAAAAAGTGGCTAAAGCCTGCACAACGCGGCTTAGCATATTTGCCTACAAAGTCTTCAATATATTTTTTTGAAGTCTACATTGACGTATGTTTTGACTTAATATTTTATTATGTTTAATAAGCCATGTACTTCAATGTTTTGTTAAGTGAAAAACTTAAAATTTTACTGATAAATAAATTACACATTTCGGCGTTAAAACACCGTTCGTTGTAAATGCGTGGAAATTTTTTATTGGTGCAGTTGTCAAACGTTATGGAACTGAAGTACTATTGGCAGAATATCATTTGATGATGAATTCTTCTGTAACTCCATGAAACAAACCGAAAGTAAAGAATAAAATGTTTGATATTTCGCTTAGTTCTCGAAATATCGAATGTTTAAAATCAGTTATAGGTATAGTTCGTTGTCCTGTGGTGACGTTTTTCTTCTGGTCCAGGCCGTATTTCAACCTAATCCCAACAGCTAGGGAGATGATAAAACACCTATTGAGCATGTCCAGCGTGTACTTCCTTGTACCATCGGCAAATTTTTTTTATTGTCCAGGTTGCATTCAATTTACCTTAATTTGGCGATACGGTATCTCGTAAAATATAGAAGATACCAAACAAATTCTTTACTTTCGATTTGTCTCTTCGAATTGCAGAAGAATCCGTCATCGAATTTGGCTTTCCAGAAATTGTCTTCTGGTCAGGCCGCATTTCGACCTAACCATCTCACTTTTGAGACAGTATATCTCGAGAACTAAAAATTTATTCCTTACTTTCGATTTGTCTCGTCGAGTTACGTAAGAATCTATCACTAAATTGCAGCTCTACATTTATCGTTGAATCCCCGCTTCAGCGAATACCGAAAAATAATTCGACCTGTGTAGAACGATAGTTTGCGACTTTCTTAGAAAATATGATCAAAAAATTTTTCTAGCTATACAAAAACTTGTATAACCTCTAATACAGAATGAAAAATCTTTATACGAGGCGCGTCCAGAAAGTAAGTTCCGTTTCAATTTATCTCCGCTGCAGCGCTGCGATTGCAGTTCCGCACATGCGCTGTAGACGATGTGTATCAAGGGGAAGAACGTGCACCATTTGGAGATCGCTGTCAGTTACGTACGCTTTGTTGTGCTTGTTTGAGATGTCGGCTTTGATTGAAAATCCCGCCGCCTGTGAAATCAGGTCTGTGATTCGGTTTCTGAATGCGAGGAAAGTGAAACCAAGTGAAATTTATCGCCAAATTTGCGATGTTTACGGACTAAATGCGATGAGTGATTCGATGGTGAGAAGATGGGTTCGACAGTTCAATGGCGGGCGTAGTGATGTGCACGATGAAGAACGAAGTGGGCGTCCACCTTTGGTTACAGAAGAACTGGTTCACGCGATTGATGTTCTTACATCTCAAGTCTTTCCTTGGCGGTCATCACTTCAGCAATGACGACGAGCTGAAAGAAACTGTTTCCAACTGGTTGAAGACACAGGCGGCAGATTTCTATGAAGAAGGTAGGCCTATACAAAACCTGGTGCCACGCTATTACAAATGCCTGCAAAATTTCGACAGTTATGTGGAAAAGTAGGTTAAGAGTTGTAGAATTTTGTGCAATAAAAATTTCTTCTGTATCTGTGTACAATTTCATTTTATTACCAAACGGAACTTACTTTCTGGACGCGCCTCGTATTCACAACATTACTGCCGGAGAAATAGCGTCGAACGAATGTAAACAGACTTTCAAACTTTAACTAACAAAAACTTGTTGAAGAAATCATTCAAGGATTTTTTAAATAGTAATTACATTATCGAGTAACAACTATACATGATTCTGCGAAGAAACAGTCATATTAAACAGGTATTAAAACATACTACAAAGAAATATTCAAAATTATTGAAAATGTATGCCCGCTTATTAAAATCACAACTTACAGATTTGTGTTAAGTAAAAGGCTCCGCTACACACACAGGCTTCCAAAATAGCTTATATCCTAACGTTTTATTGTAATACTAGCCACAAAGCCCGTCAAAAATTACGGGTTTAATAATGTGTTCTGGCAATTAATTTCTTTTTAGTTGCTTACCTAAATAGAATTGTTATAAAATAAAACTTAATGTAATTCCTAGTGCCTTGCCCTGTAACAAAAGGTTTTCGTTGCTATCCTGGTCCAGGTTGTATTTCAACCTAAACACGTAAAAAACTTGCCGCCAGAGAAACAATACTTCAATCACACGCATATTAATACATGTACTATGTCGCATTTTAGTGTTCATATTGCATCGCGAAATAAACTAAATAAAAAATCTATAAGGGTTCTTCAATCTTCATTTTTTATATTCGTTATTCAGAATTATACTAAAACCTTTTAATAGCTGACACACTTACATGCGGCTGAAATAAGGCATCAGTAAAACCAAAGTAAATTAAAAATTCATCTTAACAACGTAATATTAGTTTTAATGGGTGGAAGATGATATTCTCCACCGGCCGGAAACTGATACTGCCCTGTTGAAATTTGTATCAATTGCTTCGTTATAATGGCAACTCCTTCATATATGCACCCTCCTTTTTCGGAAAAGTCGCCACGAATTAAATTAAAAATTCGAAAATGTGAGACACTCCGCAACCGCAAAATGTTAGCATCTTTCTTAGTACGAAGTAATGATTTAAGTAACAGAAAAAACTGTAACTTCAAGTGCCAATTCTAATAACAATCTATCAAAACTGCCGCTACCATCGCAAAAATTAAAGCTTTTAACTTACATATATGTGATTTTAACGAATACTTCTACATAAACTAATATTAAATAAATCTAAGCAACTAATAAATATGTTCTGTCTGTTAATTTATTCGCGGATGCTTAGAAATGTTGTTAAGTAACGTGGGTATTTCTCTGCAGTTGCTTAACTAAACAGAATTGTTACAAAATAAAGCTCATTGTAATTTATCGTCCATTGTGCTGTAGCAAAAAGCTTCAGTTGTCAACTTGGTCCAGGTTGCATTTCAGCCGAAGAACAATATCCGCTAATATTGCTGATAGAAAAGCAAAGCTTCAATCACGCGCAAATTAATACATTCCCTGTATCGCATGTCAGTGTCATCATGCATCGCGTTATAAACTTGATCCAAATTCTTCACAGGTTCTGACACCTTTCTTTCTTAATACTTTTGATGAAGATCGATATTTTAACGGCTGAGAAAGCTTACATCGGCTGAAATAATGACCCCAGTGAGAACGAAGGATGATAAAAATAAACCTTAACAACTTACGCTATGCCACGTAATATTTAACTGTGGTTTAGGACTCATATATTGCTATCAATTTGAAACTTCTTTCATTCAAACCATGTAATGATTTCAGTAAAAAAAAAACCTGATAATTATTATGCCAATTTAAACGCAAATAATTTCAATAATAGGACACAGTTTAAAATATTTAAAAAAAATAAATTATTCATGCCCTCTGCCGTAACGTCAAATGCCACTTGTAATTCTGATCCATGCCAAGTAATACTCTAACCAAACTTTTCACAGCACTGATGCTCGAAATACAAAGCTATTATCTTAAATATCTATGGATAAAGAATTTAAGGAACACTTCTACATATCAAAAGATTATTATGTAAATATAAGCATCTAAAGATTGATATGTCGATTTTAACGCAATACATACTTTTATTTCAGTGTTCTGTGAGTTAATTTATTCACTGATGCTTGGAAATGTTATTAAATAACGCGCATTCCCACGAATAATATCGTAAAGCGTGACGTCATAGCGCAACGTCATAGATTGACGTCATCCCTTGAAATGACGTCAGCGTGACACTTTCCTATTATACTACTAGATGTATAACGTAACAGATGTACTTACTTGGAAGTTTTGATATTAGCGAATTCTGCTGAGCAGGAATCGCTATTTGATGCAAAAAATATTCCCAGCATCATCACGTCAATTCTGTTCAAATTAAATAAAACCAACTTCCATTTTGAGTATAAGTTGAACAATTGTTTTACACCAGCACAGAAACCTTAAAAATCTTAAATAAGCGAAGGAAAGATCGTCAACAAACGTAAACACACGGCAGCTAAATAGCGCGAGCTGAACACTGACGTCATACGCTCCGATTGGTGTTTCGTATGGGACTAACAGCTGTCTTTTTTCATTTTAATTTAATTAAAAATAGTATGTTTTTAACTTCTATCCAACAAATGAAGTTGATTTTCGGTATCCTTACAACTTACTCTACGAGTGTAAATTAAGGTTTCATTGTTTCATAGTTAGTGTCAAGTACTCCTTTCTACTGCAGACAGATAGAGATATGGGTCGATAGTTCCTAGGATCACTCCAATCTCCTTTCTTGAAAACGGGAATTAACTGGGCTATTTTCAGCTAGAAGGTACTTTTTTCTCTTCTAAAGATTTCTGGAATATATTTGACAGAAATGGTTCAATTTCCTCTGAGTATTCAGAAAATACTCTTACCGGTATACCATCGGGACCCGGCGCTTTACCCCACTTCAGGAGCTTCAATTGCTTTACCTGCGCTATCAATCTCTATCGGATCCATCTCTAATACCACGCAATGTGGTAAAGTGGGAATGTTTTCCATGTTCTTGGGCGTGAATAAATTTTTGAATTCGGTGTTAAATACGTTAGCCTTCTCGCGGCTGTCGTCAACTTCCCGTCCGTCTTTTATTAGAACCAACTTTTTATACATAGGACCAATTTTTTTTAGGGATTTCGGTGAGGCTCTTAGAGAGATACTTGGAACGAAAGTCATTAAAGGCCTCACGCGTCGCATTCTTAACATGTCCCCCTATCTCCTCTAACTTTTCTAAATCAGTCCGATGAATCGTCGTTTTTGATCGTGCATGCATCTTCCTTTGTTGTTGAATAACCTTTTAACTTCCCGTGTATACCATGGGGGATCATTCCCTTCCCTGATTGTTCGTTTCGGTATATGCAAGTCCATACCTTCCCTGACTATATGTATGAATCGATGCCACCTCTCTTCAACGGTGCCTCTTGTTACTATGAAGTTATGGTAATTATGCCTCAAATACATTCTAAAACACTCTTTTGAAGCCTTTGCGAGTCTGTAAACTACCCTTTCTTTTTTCTTCTTGCGCGTGGCTGTTAATTTTAGTGTAGCAATTACAGCTTGGTGATCACTTATTCCTGCGGCGGTAGAAATATCCGTGAATAATTCAGGCCTATTTGTAAAGAGAATATCTAAAATATTTTCGTTACCGTTGAGGCATCGCGTTGGTTCTGTTACGAGCTGTACAAAATTGTGATCTGAGAAAAGGTCTAGAATGATTTCGCAAGCTGCTTTATCCCTGCCACCAGTAACGTGAACGTAATTATTTCAGTGGTTATATGGCAAGTTAAAGTCACCACTAGCATTATTGTATGGTCTGGAAATTGCCGAGCTATATTATTTAAATTATCCCTTAAGGCCTAGGAAATAGTTACGCTTGCATCTGGTGGACGATAGAAGGAGCCGATCGAAAGTTTCGTCCTAGCTACGTTGATCTTGATCCATAAAATTTCGCAAACAGTATCGACATCTATTTCGTTACATGGGAGGTACTTACTAACAGTGTGGGAAGCTGCGTCGGGGACGATACGTTCGGTCTGCTGGCGGGGTGGAACATGCTGGGGGGGGGGGGGGTCTTCTTGCACGGCTTCCGCCCGCCCCGCGGGGTCCGGGTGTGGCTGGGAGCTTAGTGTGAGAAACACAGAGAGGCACTGCTATACGGCCAGGTTTGGAAGGGTCTTCGGCCTGGTTCGTGGCGGGCGCTAGCTCCGCGCGCTTCCCCGTGGGCACCCTATAAGAGGGTGGCGAAATGCGCCTTGCCTCACCGTCCCTGCTGTAATGGCTGTAATTCCGGAAAAGATCCATTTCCGCGGCGGGAGCATAGTGAAGTGGTATGATGGAATGGTGTGGTCGGGGTTGCAGTTTGAGGGCTTCGGCCCAGTTGCTGCACTAACCTCAACCCGGTCGGTGGACCAAACATCTGTTCTCATGTTTATTACAAACACTTCTGCAGTTAACTACTAGAACTTTTAATGTTCGAGATTCTTTTAAGCTACCCCTAATCCGCGATTCTGAATTTAACTGGTCTGTCCTTGACTGAATTTCCTTTTCCTTTGCAAGTCTTTAGAAAACACGAAGAAACCAGTTTAATCAAGCACAGACTATACACCACAGCCATCCGGCAAAAACATTTATTACAATAGCGCTATGGAACGCAAGCAATATTAAAAACAAACGAAATGACTTCTGGTGTTCCTAAAATAGGAAAACTTAAACACTGCCTTAATAGCTGAAACATCTCTCAAACCGACTGACAAACTGTTACTGTCAGGTTTCCAAGTGTACCGGGCAGACAAAGAAGAGGAGGAACTGCCATTGCCATCTGTAAGAACCTGTCACACGCTCCAATGACGATACCTCAACTTACAGACATAAAAGCCACGGCAGGGCGCATACACTCAAAGGAAGAGCACATAGTCCTCTTTAGTGCCTACCTTGCGCCAAATAGAACTCTACATGAACATGACCTAGACGATCTACTATCAACAGGCAACAAGGTCTTATTTGGGGGAGATCTTAATGCAAAGCACTTCAGCTGAAATTCACGCATAGACATCAGAAGAGGCACTCGACTGTTCCAACTGCGTGAAGCTAGAAACATGGAAGTCATAGGACCAAATGAACCAACATACATACCCTTCTACGCTCGACACAGACCAAACGTGTTGGACATCACAGTCGCAAAAAACATAACAGGTAATATGAAACATCTGCTAAGAATGACCTCACATCAGATCATCTCCCCATCCTGCTCAAAATACAGAGATGGTTTCAACTACACACACAACCGTCAAATATAAAAGAAGTAGACTGGAATTACTTCAACAGACTCGTTCGCAATAAAATTAAACCCACTTTCAACGTTTCAACCACAGAGCCTATAGAAGCAGCAATCAAACACGTCGACAAAATGGTCTCTGAAGCGGACAGGCGAGCCTCCACGACAGTAATAATAGAAAAAGAACACGGCGAAGAACTACCGGCCATTCTACAGGACCTACGATATCTAAGAAACCGCTACCGAAAGCTCTGGCAGCGGCACCGTGATCCCAGAGACAGAAGACAATACCACCACTATGCACGACAACTACTCGACTGCAGGAACGCAGAACAGAATAATGGGAAGGAAAAAAATGTCTAACCTTATGTTACAGAACTGATAGGCTTGCAACAAATCAGAGCCCTGAAAAATCAAGCCAAGCCAATATAGCAATAAATGGATCTACTGGACCATGCTTCCTGCCAGTCATTAAAGCAGAGCAACTGGCCGAACATTACGCAGCACAACAAACTACAGCAGAATACCAGTTCACAGAGGCTGAAATACGAGAAGCTGAGGAGACCGAACAACAAGCAGCAAACATCCTGAATCAACCATACGCCGACCAACCAGAGCTCACATCAGCACGAGAAGTTCGAAATATAATTAAGAAACTGGCGCCGAACAAAACCTCAGGTCACGACAAAATAAGAAACTTACACCCCAAAATCTTACCAAAGAAGGGCCTTGTACTCATTACAAGAATCTTCAACAGCTGCCTCCTCAATCGCTACTTTCCCACAGCTTGGAAACTAGCGAAAGTGAAGACCATACCGAAACACGAAATGGATCCTCGATAACTTGAACAATACCTGCCCATCAGCCTGCTCTCGCAACGACCAAGGTATTGGAACAAATCCTGCTCAAGAGGATAAACTCCAGCCTTTAAACGGATCGGACGAACAGGCTAGACCAGTTCGGCTTCCAGAACCGAGTTGTCATCACAACCCAATAACGTGCATTACTGAAGACATACTCAAGAATTTCAACTTTCAAAAAGCAACAGTATCAGTATTCTTAGATATAGAAAAATCATACGACAAGGTCTGGCATGCCAAACTTATCCAAAAACTAAGGACTGAAATGGAATCTATCACTGTTATATTAAACTTATCGACAATTAACTAAGTTTTACTAATCAGTCGAAGGACACGGATCATCAATCTATTCAATACCTGCCGGAATCCCACAAGAATCGGCGATAGCTCAGCCGCTCTTTAATGTATACATCAACAGGATCCCGACTCCAGCCCATGTGAAGATGGCCAAATTTGCTGACGATACTACCATTCATACTACAGGATAAAGACAAGACCTAAACATCAGACATCTACAGCAAGGACCAGAAACCTTTCGCAAGTATTGCAGGAAAAACAAAGTAAAATAAACCTCAACAAATGTGCATGCATATATTTCACAAAAAAAGGCAACAGATAAACGAAACCCTAAACATTATGGGACAAAACATTGCGTGGATCAAGGAGCACCGAAATTTAGGAATAATACTAAACAACAAACTACTTTTCTGGTAACACATCCTGGACAGAATGACAAAAGGCTTAGCAGTAGCTACTAAACTATCACCAGTACTACGAAGTAATAACCTCCAGACTTCAACTACGAGTAAAATAAAACTTTACAAATCCACCATCCGACCATTCATTTTCTATGGATACCAGATATGGGGGATGACAAGCCATAACAATGTTCAACATATCTAAAAGCTCCAAAACCGATGCTTATGAATGATCTTCAACACACCAACATACACACCCACAGAAGCACTACACAACCAGCTGACATTCTACTAATAAACACGGAATTTTTCAATATAACAGAAAACTTCCTGAGAAAAATAAATGAAAACAGAAATAAAAGAACAGAAAATATTGGAACAGTAATACCTATGGAGTGACACAAGAACAAAGTGCCTCTCAGCATAGTATACCAACCACAACATCTGCTAGTTGCCGCCGCCAGAGGGAAGGAGGGAGATCCTCCCCCTCCACCTGGACCACCGCCACCAGGCAGGACCCAGCCAGACAACTCCAAGATGCAGATACTGCCCATCACAGGAAGGGGCACCGAGAGTGGTGGTGTAACGGATAGCGTTCTGGCCTCGCATTCTGGAGGACGGTTGTTCGAATCCCCGTCCGGGCATCCAGATTTGGGTTTTCCATGGTTTCCCAAATCACTCCAGGCAAATGCCGGGATGCTTCCTTAATAAGGCCATGGCCGAATTCCTTCCTATTCCTTGCCCCCATCCTTTCCCGTCTCTAAAGACCTCGCTGTTGAGAGACGTAAAGCAGTTAAAAAAAAAGGAAGGTGCAGGCAGAGGACAAGCGCTTCCCGGGAGGAGCAACCATGACAGTAAGCGCACCTGCCAAGAAGAAAGCTGTGCGCATTGCTCAAACCGCCCCAACCTTGAACATAGGTCCGGCAGCTACGATCAGCTTACCCTGGCAAAGATCAGCCAGCTTCTAACTCAACTGATACCATCATTAATCCCATAAAATCATCTAACATTTTCTCAGACTATAAATGTAATCAAGCCAAATACAAACTTATGTGATGAAACGAGGCAAATAATAAAGGTTAAACAAATCAAATGTTTACCTTTTTGGCTGAAAGAAAGGTACTCGCTCTCCAACAGCTCGCCCCTTGCCTTCAAGCAAGGGGAATGAAAGATTTTATAAACACATACACACACAAAAATGCTCGCACTGAGAGGTCGAAAGCGATGGCTTAATAAGCGGCTACAACGCACATCAGTGTCTTTGAAAGACTCAAGAACCGAGACCTGAAAAAGGCACTCCATCTGCTAATGCAGTTTCCAACAATTGAACTACTTCAGGTAGTGGAAGTACCAATTTTCAGAGATCGGTACGTATAATTGGCAAACACCTTCTACAGTAAGGCGCAAGAAAGTACAATCCCACCATAAATTCACTCGCACGATACGAAGTATATCAGGGTCTGCACCAGAGACCGCTCTATTTACTAGGATAAGTATATAATGGAAAAATATGTATACAAATACTAAAAAACTTAATAATAATAAAAAATATAAAATAAAAATGATCAAAAATAGTAATAATGACAACAATAAAAGGTTACACAAAATAAAGCCGAGAAAGAAAATAAAAAGTAAAATAAAAAATACAATTTATAAAAATGAATGCAATGCCAACTAGGCAAACACTTCACCCAAGAATTCAGCAGCTTATGGGCTGAAGAAGGAAGTTAGGCTCTGGCTGGCAGTCTAGCTGTGGATAGCACTGTGTTTGGACATGGGGAGGAAGCAACGATCAGTTTCACCTCTCGCTACGACTGCGAGCTACCAGGATGCGCTACCGTCGCCTCGGCATCTCCTGCTTGCACCCGGCACTCCGTCTCAATCTGTGCCCACAGGGGTGGCGGAAGGTCGGGTCGGGCCGGCTTTCCGACTGGACAGCAGCGCCCGGAGCCAACGCCTGGTGATGCGGCGCGCCACCAGGACGCACCACCGTAGCAGCCTGTGCACCCGGCAGAACGCAGCTCTGGTATCCAGTCGACTTCGCGCAGTGGTAGTGAGCGGACGGCCCCGAGTGGCTTTCCAAAAGGATAGGACTGCTTCACGTCGTCACCTCACAGACTCACTCGGACGGAGACATGGGACTCCAGACCATGATGGAAGGTGAGCAAGCTTCAAGGTCTGCAGCGGCGAGCGATGCTGATACGACGGCTGTCGACGAATCAGCAGAGAGCGATGAGCTCTACTTGGAGGGACTTCGCGATCGTGACAAGTTCGCTTTTCGCGTTGACCTGAAGAATCTAGCTGCACGCCCGCACCCAAGTCTCTTCAGTGAACTACAGCGGAAGTACAAATTCACTTCCTGGTCGCTCTGGGTCGTTCACGCCGGCCTGAAGTACGGCTGGTCATTACCAGCTGATACTAGCGATATCTATGGAACACTGATGATCACTGGGGACAGCGACGAGGACGTCAGCGTCATCCATGACGATGCTGAGGCCAAAGGACTAAAGCGTCCTGCGGCCCTAGTATCCATGCCGCTGGTCTTCGACAAGGACTTCTGCGCAACAAAGTTTTTCCGCAAGTTAAACGGCAAACTGAAGCGACAGCGCTGAAGACAGCAAACTACAGCGACTGAGGACTGGCAGATTGCTGGAAACAAGATTCCCGCCGCCTCAGAGGGGCTGCCAGCTCCAGAGAAGGAGGCACCTGGCCTCCAAGCTGCAGAGCCTTCCACGCCAACCAGCCCCGCCAGGGACAACGCGGAGGCACTTCGCGACACCCCAACGTCGCCCACGCCATCCCAGAAGGAAGGGGAGGCACCACCAGCCACTGAGGAGGGACCAGTCCAGCCACTGGTGGTGCCATATGAAGGGAACTGTGGCAGCCTGTATGTTCAGCTTCTGCTGGCTACAGAGTTGCCGCTGTTCTGTTGGCCGGCTGAAGGAGGCATCTCCATCTTAGCCTCCTGCCCCTCGGACCTGACGAGAGCCGCCGCCATGTTGAGTGACATGGGCGTCAGCTGCACCGTGGAGCAGCCCAGCCCGACGAGCCAACCGGTCCCTGCGCCTGCAGCTGTTGAGGCACAACCGAGGGCGAGGGTAAAGAGGGCCAACAAGAAGAAGCCCTCTCCTCCCGAGCTCCGTCAATGCTTCAACTGCCAGCTCCATGGACACGAGGCGAGGGACTGCCAAAACCAGCGTAGATGCACCAGATGTGGGGCTGATCATCGTGCGACTGAATGTACCACAGCCAGAGAGGAGGCAGTTTGCTGTAACTGCGGACTTAACTATGCAGCCTGCTTCTCTGGCTGTGAAATGAAGAAGCAGCTTAGGGCGAAACATCGCTCCAAAGCTGCCACGGCGCCCAGGAGTGCCCAGCAGGAGACACGCTCCAACAAGCCACCCCACACCGCCAGACCGGCGACTACGCGCGGACTTCATACGCGGGCCGCACCGCGTCGCCAAGATCAGCCCACGACGGCTCCTGGGTCCAGTCGGCAGCCGCCCCGCCGCCGAGAAGGTCGACCTGCCGACCACTGCCACTGCCGTACCGGACCCAGCGACCAGCTCACGGTGGTGGTTACGCTGCTCACGCAGCTGATCACCGCCCTAATGCCACGTCAAAATCAAGCAAATAACAGACAACCTTAACAACTGACGACTTGACCAAAAGACACTACAAAAAAAGCAAAGTAGACAGCAGTCATAGGGTTTACCCTGGTACTGCAACAACAATATGGCGTAAGCCATACCGATGACGCTGTGCTGTGCTGTGCTGTGCGTCGTCACCTGGCTCCCGGAGGCGCCATGATGCCTCACTGTCAGGCAGAGAGGCGCAACATTCAAGTGCTAGACCCCAAATCGCCCACAACCGTCAACATCAAACGGATATCCTTGATGTGGCTGTCGTGAAGGACATCCCACGGCGGATTAAACTTGAAGTCGTCAATGAATTATCATCCAATGACCAAGCTGTGCTGCTCCAAATAAGGAACTGCGTTCTACCCCACTCGAATGATAAATGATCCAAAGACGTGTACTGGAACCAATTCTGTAGAATAGTTCATAACCACAGTCAACATAGTAACAAAAGACGATATTCAAGTGCTGGAAGCAGACAGGAGAACAACTACAACAGCTTATCCGAAATATACTGACGAGTTACCACCAGAGATTGAAAACATACGCTACTTAAAGAACGCGGCACGAAAACTATGGCAGCGGTTCAGAGATCCTCACGATAAAAGAAGATGCAAACAGCTTACCTCAGAGTTGAGGGGCCGAATGTCAAAATACGAATAAGAAAGATGGGAGAGCAGTAAGAAAAACATAACATTAAACAAGACGCCTGGCAGCGAGTGCACGCCGTCAAAGCCCTAAGGGACTCCAACACCGCAATCACCAAGCCAGCATCGCCGTGCTTCATAGCAGTGGCAAAAGCAGAGGTACTGGCCGAGTACTTCGCCAACCAATACAGGGAGGTCGAGTACGACCTGAAGGCAGCAGAAGCGCGCGTAGCCGATGACATCACAAACACGGCCTGGAATATCATGAAAGCGCAACCGGAGTCAGCATTGCGGTGGGCCGTTAGTTTCCCGCCTTTTCTCAGTCGTCACATTCATGTTTAGAAGACGATCTATGTCAAGAATGGACCTGTTTTCAGCATTGTCCATAAGTGTCATCTTGAAGAGGGGCATGGGGCGCTCGGGTAGGTTTCTCGTTGTATTTGAGAGAGACCTTAGCTGTTTTGTTACCTCTATGGTGTAGCTGGCTGCCTCCAGAACAGTCTTCATATCCACTGGGGGCATCCACAATGGCAATCCCCTGACCACTAGCTGCACTTTCTTTTTTGACGCTGGTGAGTACGTATAATACTGTATCCCTCCCCCAGTAGGTATGTGGTGGTTTGCTTATAGTCCTTGACTATTCTTAGCTTGATTTTTAGCCAATTTACCGTAGGCTTGAAGTCAGTCGCAGCCTCGCACAATGCTTCCAATCTTTATCCAATCTTCCTTTATAGTGGACTACGATTAGAGGGATGCGACGGCTGTACCCTGTCGGAGCCACTAGTAGTGTTGACTCCTGTTGTTCTGTGTGTAAGGTCTTCCTTCATCCAATGCGGTAAACGGATTTTCTGTTACCGCTTGCTCAGTTGAATTTATCAACTTTTTGGGTTGGCCCTTTTTTTTCGGGGTAGCTGCCAGCCTTCCCCGCATCCCTCTTCGCTTATCGTATCTTTCGCGGTGGAAGTCGTGACTTTGCTATTGGAGCGCAGCTGTTGTTGGCTGTTTGCAGTGGTCTTCTTGCCTTTTAGGCAGGTCGCAGCTGCCTTCCTGACAGCAAGGCTCTTCGGTCACGCCCCTTTGCTGGCCGTTGCGCCCGTCGGGACCACTGGCAGGACGATGTGCCCTCGCCCCTCTAGCACCCCGCGCCTTTTTACCTGCACTCCTACCCCGACTCAGGTCGGGAGCCAGGAGACAGCTCCGGCTGCCTGCTGCTCGGCCTTGCGGTCGAGCCGCAACTGGCACCTTGCTGCTGGGGTTAGCTAACATGTTACTTCCCCATCCACTCAGCGCCGCCTCCACTCCTCTCCAAACCTCGCCCGGGTCGGGAGCTAGGAAGAAGCTCTGGGTGCGATCAGCTCGGCCTGTGGCCGAGACGCATCTGACTGCTCGCATCTCCAAGCATTGCGGCCTTTTTGTTATCTACTGCTTGTCTCTGCACATATATTCAGTTAGTAATTCTATAGGTGATCACAGGAACGGGATAGTGGGGTGTTCCATGCGTCCAGGAGTCCCCCCCATGTACACGGGTCCATCGGATAAGATTGATAAAAACTTTGAAAGAAGTGACAGGACAGAGGGGAAAAAGTGCCAAGGTTTTACCCCCGGGAAACTAAACATCTTCGACAGTTAAGGGGGATGTCTGGGCCGCTGGCTAAGATAATGCCAGTACCGCAACAGGCTGAGGATGATGTGGAAGTTGTTGTTAGTTGGTTAGGGTATCATTCATTTACTTACCCCGGGAGTTGCATGCCATGTGGATAGCAGTGTTGTTATACCTGGCGTGTTGCCCTTGCAGTCGTCACGCCGGTGTAGTCCCTTGATGCAGCATGGCGTTCAGGCTGCGACGTTTTACCAATGCATAGCTCCATAGCATCCGACTTTCGTCGTCCGTGCACCAGCGGCCACAAGCCCCCCCCCCCCCCCGCCGCAGGACGACTAAGGTCGACGAACGCCGACCACCACGCGCTGCTCAACCACGAGGGTAGGTGGAGCATGCATCAGCCACGTAGCCATGCTGGCTCCACAGCGATTTCACTAGCAGCCCCATGAAACCAGGGTCCTCGCCGTAACAGAGCTCCAATGTCCCCACCAGGCGGTACGCCGGTTTCCGCTTATGTAATGGCGCCCCAGCCGCGTTGGGCCGAAGAAGCCAGCCCCATTAGCGCTTCCACCGACATCATCGCCATGTAGGTTCACCAGATCACGCACAGTTGCAGCCCCGCCACATCCGCCCCAGACAGCTCGCTGAGTTCCGCGCCGCCGCGTTGTCGCCAGTTTACATGTCAGGAATGCGTTCATCTTCGTCTATCCGAAATTGGCACGCCGCTCCACACAGCATCGGCCAGCTGGCAGTGTGAGCAAGCAGTCCGCCGGCCCGCACACCACCACGCTTCCACCAGCATCATACCCCAGCGTACCTGCTGCTGCGTAGAGTGGCCGCCATATGGCTTATCTCTCTGCCGGGCACTGGCGCAGCTCCTCTGAGCGCAGTTTTTCTGCTACTTGTGGTGGCGTGGCCTGCTCCTCACCGAGCACTTGGACTGTTCCTTGGAATGTAGCACCGCCCGTGTTAGCTGTGGCTGGTGCAGATACAAAAAGTTTTCGCGCGGACCGGATGGCATTTTGCATGATAGCGGCGAAATTTTTGCGACTGGCGCAGTTGAACTCGATATGGCTGAACCCGACTAGACGCGATACGGTATAATGTACAGATGAAGCAGGTGCAGTTCCTTCCGTTTTTCTGCTGGATGATCTTTCCTTCATTTCCTGCGGAACTTCCGCCGGGCTGATAGCTGTATCCGCCGAACTTTTTACCCACTTTCTGGAGTCGCGAGCACACACTGCAGTCTCCGTGGAACGATTTTCGTCGTTTTTACTGTATGAAGTGAACAGCTCTGATGCTGCATTGTCCAAGGTGTTTTCACCCACCTTCTTACTGCTAATGATAGCCCATAAAATCATGCTGGCTACCTTCGATTTCCCTTGTTGCGACAAGAATGTCTTCCTAAGAAGAGCTGACTGCCAGTCCTCGGACAGTGAGCGTTACCTCGTTGCGAAACAAAAGTTTTCAACTCAGAACATGGCACACGATCAGACGTAGCTTCGTCCCGGATGAACACTTATTCAGCTCTATTCTCTCTCATGAGAGCGAGCAGCCTGCTGCCAACGTCATAGGAGTTGGATCGTCTTGTGTACGGGTGCCTGTCGCACTTCTGCGAAATCTGCCCCTTCTGTTGCTGTTTTGGTGTGATGAATACTTCATGGTTGGTTGCTGTCATTTTCCGGCCAGCTAGCGTAGCGCAGTGGCTGACACGTCTTCAGTGGGAGGCGCTGCAGGCGCGGTGGTATGGCGTTTTCTCCCGTCGGTTGCTGTCGGTGGCAGCCGGTCACTGTGTGGTGGGGGGAGCCGCTTGCCACCCCTCCTTCTCTGCTTGCCGGCCCCCGGCAGACTGGCTGCTGTCGTCGCCGCTACTGTAATGTCCTCTTCCTGGGACCCGGTGTTGGCGACGCCTGGCTGCTGGCGTTGCGTCTGCTTGGTGACAGGGAGATTTTTCCACGCGATACACCCACAGAATGAGGCAGCGTGGTTACCACCGCTGTTGCAGCATTTGGGTGGAGCATCGCAAGGAACGGTGTAGCTGGCGACTCTGTGGCCTCCCCTGCACCTTACGCAGCGCTCGACCTCGGTGCAGACGCAGGCCAAGTGCCCTCCGAACCGCTAACACCGGAAGCACTGGGCGAGCTCTAGCGGTGGCCTCTTCTTTCTCTCGAACCGGACCGGGTGTCCGAGGATCTGCTGCGGCTTGTCCTCCCTCTTCAGTAGCCTGTCCGGCTGGAAGAAATAATGCGGGAGACGCTCCTCGGTACCTGGCCACCGCATCTCGTGGACGGATATAGTGACTATGCAGCCACTCGTCAGTTGCTGGGCCACCTCCTCCTCTGTAGTCTCAGTGGCAGCCCGCGAATGACCAACTTGGGAGATCATCTTGGCTCTTGGAGTGAATGTGGAATGCCCCTTCTGTCCAAGAAGTTCCACAGTATCTGCAGCTAGCCTGGGTGCTGCGGCAGGAAACTAAGCCTTATCATGGAGAAAATCATGACGAAAGACTACATAACCACATCGCAATTGACAACAAGCTGGGTAATATTCAGGCCGGATCCCACCCAGGAGTAACAGTAAGCGATCAACTCCTCCGCGTCACCACCGCGGTAGAGGAAGCCTACGCCGTAAGAAATACAACTGTAGCAGCGTTTATGGACGTACAGAAAGCTTTTGTTATTGTATGGCACGACGGACTCTGGAGAAAATTGATCGAACTAGAGCTCCCTGAAACCACAACCCGCTGGCTGTGTGACCTAATAATGGCACGATCAGGACAATGTAGACTGGGTAACGCACTATCCGACCCCCCTTTTTTTTCTTCAATGACGAAAATCATAATTTCCCGAGGTAGAGGCCAACGAATATGCTGAAAAAAGCTGCCGCGTCTGCGTGTAAACGTTGTGGAGGTGGGTTATGTGAGGCACTAAACTCGACCCACAACTAAACTTCCAAAGCCATTTTAAAATCTTAGCAACACAAATAAAACCAAACTACAGGGCATACGGCTACTCAAGGGAAGAAACCGTGGCTGCACCACAAAGCCACTGCTCACACTTTACAAAACATTAATACGGCCTTATATGCAGTCAGAAAGCCTCTCGCACCGGTCTACTACGTCTGCAGCGAGTGGAGCGGTGGGCGCTGCGTCTAGCGCTTCGAACTGACAGGTGGACTAGGATCGAGGCACTACAAACGCAGACACGAGTACAACTAGTGGCTGAGTACGTGCGAGACCTCAACGGAAAGTACTTTCACAAAGCACAGGGCAGACTGACAAATTAAACCAACTAGACAATACACCTTACAACTTCACACTTAAGACACTACGTGGCACATAACACAAGGCACTCAGCATGACAAGGAAACTAGCGAAACTTATACAATTTTGCGAAGCCCACTACCACAACACACAAACATGACCCCCAGCCATAACGATACTGGACAACCAAGACTAACCATTACCTGCTCCACTCTCGACTGCCCCGTGGCTCGGGCGGCGTGTACTGCGGCGTAGATTGACAATCTAACCACCAAAAGCAAACAATCACACCGAGGCTGAAGACCGGGGAACGGTGAAACAGCCAGTCAGGCGGATTCGTCCAAGGCCGGCGCTAGAATTTTGGGGCCAGGGGTAAGCGTTATTAGCAGTCACGTTACCAGTTGGGGGCCCTTGGCAAAATCGTCGGTAAGGGCCACTCCCGACCATTACTGCGACCTGCGACCTTTTTTTTTTTTCAGTTTCCTGGAGTCAGGCAGAGATTTATACTTCCTTCAGAGCCAAGAATAATTTCAAGAAACCGCGTCCAATACACACCAGAAGAAATTAAAAACCCCTCCCCGAGTAGCAATAAACTCGACAGCCTCTGCTTAGTAATCCTATATTTTGATATCCTTAAATATCTTTTAGTACACAGCCATATTACAAATGACACTAACAAAGATTTTTTTGTATCATGTGGGATGTATGTGTGTGATATTCAGGAAGAGGGCCAATTGCCTTTAGGTTTCCGCTTTTATATTATTTCAATAAAAAAATTTGTGCCAAAAACAATTAAAAAATGAATCTCTCTCATCCCGATACCCTTTCAGCCAGTTACTTAGTTTTTATGTGATCATCCTGTGTTTTTACGTATTTCCAATTAGTTTTTTTTAGCTGTAAGAGTGAAAACCAACGCAAGCCGTACACAAAATTCACTTGAAAATCCACGCCCTCGGCTGGACTCGACCCGTGACATAGCGTGGCGGCAACATTACATTCAAGACTCGCGTTCGGGAAGTCACGGGTTCAGATCTTTGTCCAGCCATTCAGATTTCGGATTTGCATCATTAAT